>JAMKCH010076957.1:0-11634 GCA_023653785.1 Ophioderma brevispina | reverse complement strand
CAAAGTTGGCTAAACTCGATCTACACGGTAAGTATAGGGTTACTGGTCGGCCCCTAGCCGCTTGTGCCGATTTGGTTTGACACTGTTTAGAATAAACAAAGATACAATAATTTGGTGCTTGAGGTCAAACTGTACAGGCAATAGTCCTTCAATCATTAACAGTTAATTGGAGAATGAATGTATCACTTCCAGTAAGCGATTCTGCTACGGGAACTTTTGGACAATAGTCCCAATATGTTTTTGTAACACTGCAAAAAACAGTGTTTAGAAATTAAACACTTTTCTAAACACTAGTTTGACCAGTTTCTAAACATTTTGAAATGTCGGTTTAATATCTAAACAGCTTATATTTAACAGGTTTAACAATCTAACAATATTTAGGGATTTAACATTAGATGTTTATACATTTGATGCCACGTGTTTAGGAATTAAAACATTGTCCCCCCCCCCCCCCCCCTCCCCATCGTCTAAAAACGCTAATTTGCACCAGTTTAGAAACACTGTTTTTGCAGTGATGCAAAAAATGCCTATCCGCTGGGGATTGAACCCCATATCAATGTCACCACTCGTCCAAAAATGCAAGGAGTCTCCTAATTGAAATCTATTATAGAAATTTGGAGTTTTGGTCACTCATAACGACTACAACATTTATTAGCCTTTCAAGATGAAGAGTGTTCAACCGGCCTCAATGTTCATGACACTTTACTCCGTTGTTAGCAGGTCCTAGACCCCCTTATTTTGTATTCTTCTAAAAGACATGGTGGCAAATTGAATAGAAAGGTGTTCAGCGATAAGTTATGGATCTTGGGTTTGCTGCCAAAGATGTAGGTCGCAGGCTACCAAAGCAACATATTACCAGGATTGTTCACATTGGTTCTTTTTAATTACAGTAAAAATTATGATCAGTAAGAATAGTTTTTTTAAGAACATCAACGATTTCTTTTAATCGCGAACGAGGGCAGCTCAATCTAAAATGGGCGCGTGTTGGACGTGACATCTTTTCATTTGCATGGACGGTAACAATGGCTCTTCAGGTCCAAATATTAAAGAAGGGATCTGTGAAGGCTTTGTCCGCTACATACCGGGGGGATTTACTATCAATGACGCCATGTATTGCGTGAGTCAATGGAATAGTTTATGTCCCTTTCAGATATGGGAAGGCATTTTAGTCATTTCATACAAGGTGCAAACTTTACAATTGACATACCCCAAATAACATGGTAATTTAAATATTTCGTAGTATTATGGGAACAATGGTTTACCTCGAATGAAGTAGGTAATCAAAATTAAAAAATATTTCCTTGGTCCCCTGGCCAAAAATCTCTTCCTTGTTCGGAGTAGATATTTAATTGGAACTGTTGGTCTGGAGAACAGGTGATAGATTGCTGATACGGGAACTACAGAGTTGGAGCGAGTTCGTTGGTGACTGTTTTCAGAAACCTAGGTGGCAGTTCGTCTGGTGTGCTTCTTTTTGATGGATTTAAATGTTAAGACTGCTATACTACCACGATGATATCAGGCGTGGGTGGAAAAGGTGAATTATACTTGATTGGTACTGACCTAGTGAAATTACTTGGAACTGTTGGCCCAATACTTGTGCCTCCTCTTCATCAGTCGTGCAAATCTTACTCCGAGGTTGTAGAGCTGGCACATCAAGGTTTTTGGTCCTCATTAGCTTAACATATGACCAGATGGCCTTTGGTTTTTGACGAAAAGCTACCTCCCAGGGCACTGTTGACAATGGTTTGGATAAGCATGGTGAACAATAGCGGTCTTTCACCTCACTCATGCATAACCTATAACAACAGATGTTAGTTCCCGTAGTATTCCTCATTCAGATCAATTTAATACCGACCTCAAAGTACTTGTGCTTATTAAGTGGGACCCATACTTTTTTTATGATACATATTCCAAATGCAGTCGTTTTTTAGATTAGAAAGTCTCCAGAAATTTGGAATGGACTTTTGCCATTCCCGGCAAGATGGCCGCTAATCCGAAAGGTGGAAGACCTATATCTTGGCAATTGAGAGGGCTCGATTTCTGGGCTTACGGTAAAACCGTCTTCTTTTATTTGGGCAAACTCCTTGGCAAATTATTTAGTCTGCTCATTTAGAGTTAAAGATCCATGATTCGATTGCTAATAGCCTAATTCCCAGGACTCCCGATTTTATCGGATGTGATCACAATTTTGGGGATCTGAGAAATCTTAGATGAGATCTAAAAGACGTTCGATTTGGATGTTACCATGACCCTACACAGGGATAGCGGGTCTGAGTCTCCGAGTGTCACAACCGGAAGTTTAATTGGCTTTTCTACATTGGTAATATGACGTGAAAAAATTGGCGAGACACCTTGTCAAAGGTAAAGGAATTTTGTATAACCATAGAACATATGTGTGGAATATGTGCGCCAGCAGGTGTATGCATGTTGCCCGCCTTAGACCAAGGTAGTAAAAAGCAATCCTGTTGTGACACTCGACGACCATTCAAACTGTGCGACAGCCTGCTATCCATGTGTAGAGGTCAGTGGATGTTACGAGTGAAAAAGGAACGATCAATCTAAATTTTACACAGTATCCATTCTAGGAACTTACATAAAATCACTTTAGGCTCTCACAACAAAACGGCTTGTGTGAAACTTTTGGGTATTTGGGGCAAGGCCATTCAATCCCAGATGGAATTTGCATTTAACCGGATTTTAGACTTCGAAATCGTGATCAGAAATTCCAAGCAAAAAACAAATATTACTGATGAGCCTGTTTCTCGAACGTGATATAAGCAAATCCCAAACATTAGTAAATTGGGATCTAGTTACTTAAGGACTACTGTGAAATTTCAGTCAGGATTTTTTGAGTGATTGAAGCGTTCTGTTATTGATTGCCCATTTTGTTAGAGTAACGATGGTTGGCTTTTCTTATGATTTCTTTTACTCCAAATATATCAGCCTTGTTGATTTCAATGAATTATGACGGCTGCTTGTTTCTTGCACTGTTTCAGGCCGTTGCAGTTAATTGTCATAGACCTCCAGTCAATGATACCTATTCTTGATTTTTCAAAATCCTGGCATGGATTTTCTTTGTATCTGTTCAGTTAGACAATAATTGTACTCCTACCCATCACTAGAATAATGACAATGGTTTGATATTTCCAGGGTGTTAACAACTGCGAGTTTTTAAAACAATTGGACAAGGAGCACATTTGTAGCAAAAGAAACTATTGAGTCTGAGATATTACGCAGTGTTTGTAGTTGTAGTGTCCGACTTCCACAACGATTTTACATGGCACCACACAAATCACACAGAGTCACACTGGCATGGATTTTCATTTTCAGGCTTCTTTCATTTTGGCAGATGACATAAGGATCCCCAGGGTTTGGTTGAGCCAGGATGGATTTAATTTCAACTTGACGCTTAAACACTTAAGTACAAAGGTCTTTTTTGCAACTCCCGTTGGTGTGTAAGGGGGGAGGGGACCGCCCGCTGAAAACCACTTTGCGCCGTTGGAATTCCCCCAAAACACTTGCAGATTTGGTACATCAAAACGACCACATAACAAGGAAAAAAGAAATGACTTCAAAAAGTTAGTCCAGTGAGATTTAATCAATTTTGAGAAGACCCCCCCAAATGTTTTTTATGGCTAATAATAAAACACCATGACCGATTTTTTTTTGGCACCACCAAAATTTGCGCAACACAGATATTTAACAATTACTAATTTAGCGTTAAAACCATGACACGAAAAAAACGAATCTGGGTCCAACACACATCGACCCCCTCCCCTTATGTACTTAAATGTTAATACGATGGTGATCAGTCCTGCGGCCCACGATGTCTTTGAATGGCTCCAGGAGTTCTGAACGCATGTTGCCTACATATCAACCATCCCTAATATCAACCAAAAAGCCTGGTGACAACCACAAAAACTAAATCCCAATATCACTACTATACCTGGTGTTTTCTTCAAACTCCTTGAGAGGCTGAACCTGCCCCGGCTGGAGCCATGCAGCCGTCGAATCCCATCTGCAGAATTCGCCGTACATGCATCAGCATGCAAACCGTAGCTATGTTCTTTAGACCAGTGAGCATAGCAGTCCGTACTGGCGTGGCGTCTGAGGAACGGAGTTCCACAAGGATCAATACTGGCTCCCAATGCTTGGTTTTCAACTTGTATATCAGCGATTACCTCAAAACCCCTCAGACAATATGGCTACGCCGACGATCTTGACCTTCTTCACTCGGACAGAAGCTGAACCTGAGTAGACTACGCTTACTGCAGATATCTACTTGCAGCATATCTAGACCTGGAGACTTAAGTTGAGTGAAGCCAAGACCAACCCGCTACCTCCTCCATCTTAACATCAAAGACGGCTCAGGCCCAGCTTCAAGTCCGACCTCAATGGAGCCCCTCTGCCATACAATCCCTACAACCAACTTATCTGTGAGTGAAGCTCGGCTAGATCGGCGCTTACGTATCGGCACAATTTCGAGTCAGTATAAGCAAAAGTAATCTTCGTTGAAAACCTCCTGATGGCCACATTTCTTTCTTCTGGATCTTCATGGTGGTGGCTAGCCATGCATCCACTCTATAAACACATCACCACTCTGATTTGGAGTGTTACCACTGACCCCTACACATGATAGCGGTCTGAGTCTCCAGTGTCACAACAGGACGTTAATTTGCTTGTCTACCCTTGGTATATGACGTGAACAATGCATACACTTGTCAAAGGTAAAGGATTTTTGCATAACCATATAACAATTTTGTGGAATATGTGCGCCAGCATGTGTATGCATTATTTTCACCCTGCCATATTACCAAGGTCGAAAAGCAACTTCCTGTTGTGACACCGCGACGACCATTCACTGTGGCGAAGCCTGCTATCCATGTGTAGAGTCAGTGGTGTTACAATGAAAAAGGCGATCAATATACATTTACACAGTATCCCTTCTAAGGAACTTACATAAAATCCTTTAGGCTCTCACAAAAAACGGCTTGTGTGAAACTTTTGGGTATTTGGGGCAAGGCCATTCAATCCCAGATGGAATTTGCATTTAACCGGATTTTAGACTTCGAAATCGTGATCAGAAATTCCAAGCAAAAAACAAATATTACTGATGAGCCTGTTTCTCGAACGTGATATAAGCAAATCCCAAACATTAGTAAATTGGGATCTAGTTACTTAAGGACTACTGTGAAATTTCAGTCAGGATTTTTTGAGTGATTGAAGCGTTCTGTTATTGATTGCCCATTTTGTTAGAGTAACGATGGTTGGCTTTTCTTATGATTTCTTTTACTCCAAATATATCAGCCTTGTTGATTTCAATGAATTATGACGGCTGCTTGTTTCTTGCACTGTTTCAGGCCGTTGCAGTTAATTGTCATAGACCTCCAGTCAATGATACCTATTCTTGATTTTTCAAAATCCTGGCATGGATTTTCTTTGTATCTGTTCAGTTAGACAATAATTGTACTCCTACCCATCACTAGAATAATGACAATGGTTTGATATTTCCAGGGTGTTAACAACTGCGAGTTTTTAAAACAATTGGACAAGGAGCACATTTGTAGCAAAAGAAACTATTGAGTCTGAGATATTACGCAGTGTTTGTAGTTGTAGTGTCCGACTTCCACAACGATTTTACATGGCACCACACAAATCACACAGAGTCACACTGGCATGGATTTTCATTTTCAGGCTTCTTTCATTTTGGCAGATGACATAAGGATCCCCAGGGTTTGGTTGAGCCAGGATGGATTTAATTTCAAACTTGACGCTTAAACACTTAAGTACAAAGGTCTTTTTTGCAACTCCCGTTGGTGTGTAAGGGGGGAGGGGACCGCCCGCTGAAAACCACTTTGCGCCGTTGGAATTCCCCCAAAACACTTGCAGATTTGGTACATCAAAACGACCACATAACAAGGAAAAAAGAAATGACTTCAAAAAGTTAGTCCAGTGAGATTTAATCAATTTTGAGAAGACCCCCCCCAAATGTTTTTTATGGCTAATAATAAAACACCATGACCGATTTTTTTTTGGCACCACCAAAATTTGCGCAACACAGATATTTAACAATTACTAATTTAGCGTTAAAACCATGACACGAAAAAAACGAATCTGGGTCCAACACACATCGACCCCCTCCCCTTATGTACTTAAATGTTAATACGATGGTGATCAGTCCTGCGGCCCACGATGTCTTTGAATGGCTCCAGGAGTTCTGAACGCATGTTGCCTACATATCAACCATCCCTAATATCAACCAAAAAGCCTGGTGACAACCACAAAAACTAAATCCCAATATCACTACTATACCTGGTGTTTTCTTCAAACTCCTTGAGAGGCTGAACCTGCCCCGGCTGGAGCCATGCAGCCGTCGAATCCCATCTGCAGAATTCGCCGTACATGCATCAGCATGCAAACCGTAGCTATGTTCTTTAGACCAGTGAGCATAGCAGTCCGTACTGGCGTGGCGTCTGAGGAACGGAGTTCCACAAGGATCAATACTGGCTCCCAATGCTTGGTTTTCAACTTGTATATCAGCGATTACCTCAAAACCCCTCAGACAATATGGCTACGCCGACGATCTTGACCTTCTTCACTCGGACAGAAGCTGAACCTGAGTAGACTACGCTTACTGCAGATATCTACTTGCAGCATATCTAGACCTGGAGACTTAAGTTGAGTGAAGCCAAGACCAACCCGCTACCTCCTCCATCTTAACATCAAAGACGGCTCAGGCCCAGCTTCAAGTCCGACCTCAATGGAGCCCCTCTGCCATACAATCCCTACAACCAACTTATCTGTGAGTGAAGCTCGGCTAGATCGGCGCTTACGTATCGGCACAATTTCGAGTCAGTATAAGCAAAAGTAATCTTCGTTGAAAACCTCCTGATGGCCACATTTCTTTCTTCTGGATCTTTCATGGTGGTGGCTAGCCATGCATCCACTCTATAAACACATCACCACTCTGATCTACAGTGCTGCCCTGGCCCCAGCATGGTTCAATAGCTCTCACAAAAAAAGCTGGGCCAGTACTCAACGAGACCATGAGACCATTACTGTCGCCATTCGTCCCACTCATCTGAGTTTCTTCTACAGTGCTTTCAGGCATTGCACCTGCAGTGCTTTGGAGAGAACATTACACACACACATAAACTGGTGAATAAGCTCTGTTGGACAACAAGCCACCTGCATAGCATAAACCTGCCAAAAAGCACCACCAATTCGGTAGACAGAGACTGCCCTCTCGTCGACCTTTCTATTCATACATATTTATTAGTCCACAACATATTTTATATACAGGTCTGGACAATAAAACATGACAACGCTGTAAACTCGCCAGCTCCCATTCAACATCTTCCGACAGGAACAGCTGCCTGGCTAGATGACTCCAGACCAGACAGACCAATTCACATCACACGCCACCCCACCTGTAGGTGAATGGGTCACCTTGAACAAGATTCGCCAGTCGTTGTCGGTCGTTTCACAGCAATGCACCGATGGGGGGCTGCGGTCATCTCCGGCCTGCCAATGTGAACTTTCCAGCACAGACTACGGATCACATTCTCTCTACCTTTCGTCTCCACGGTGGATATAGACTTCCAATCCCCAACCAATCAAGAGTGAGCTGGCCTCCACCAACTTCAATACATGTAGCCGCTGCTCATACGCCACAGAAGACCAATTCTTATAGTATATGCCGAGTAACCTGATCTTCAATTAAAACCAATTATATCTGGCACTGCACACCATACTGAAGGTACTCAAGATCACTAAACCGGGTTTTACTACTGCAGAGGGAAAGCCCAGAGAAATCGAGGCTGCTGTGCCGTGGCGTGCGCTTCTAAGAGATTTGGCCTGAAATTATTCTCCAGGACCAGCTGCTCATGACCATATTCTCCTGAAGTCACCATATCAAGTCCGAGCATTGGCAATATGCTCCTGGCAAATATGCTCCTTGGATCAGTGGAGAAATACTAAGGTCAAATATTCTAAGTTCCAGGAGGCCTATGGCAATCTGCTCCTGGAGCAGTGGACGAAATATTCTAAGTCAAATACTGCTCCAGGAGCATTTTGCCATATGCTCCTGGACCTTTGCGTTCCGAATAGTGCTTCCTGAGCATTTTGACTTAAGAATATTTTTGTCAGATTATTTTATAATTCTCCAGGACCAAACAATCTCAGGACCAGCTGCCCAGGACCATATGCTCCAGGAGCATATGGTCCTGAGCAGCTGGTCCTGGAGCAAATTTCGGGCCAAAATCTCTTAGAAGCGTGGCGTGCAGTGGACCATCATGTCAGTTGCCCTTTTCTGAAAGGTGTCCTATTCGGGTCATAGCCGCTATAGGTCTACGTTGGTGGTTATACTGTACTATCCATAGGGTCTCCGTTTCGTCTGTCCGTCCGGTTATCATCCGTTACATAACTTGGTTGATCCGTTCATTTGTGGTTGTTGATCATCCGTCACAATGTCCTCTTGATACAGGTTCATACGGGGTTGCATGTCAGGTGTAGAAAGCAGTCGACGCTCTGGTCCCCGTTTCACAAACGTCACGTGCACATCACCAAAGTGTAACTGATGAGTAACTAGTCTAGCAATTATTGGTTTCCCATGCACCCCCCCCCTAAAACTAAAATGCTAACATGATTTTTAGAATCTCTATGTCATCTCTCACTTAAAAAAAAATTGATGTTACCGAAAATCAAATATTGTTCAAAACCCAAAAAACCCTTATTTTGGCGGCCATCTGGGATTAAGAGGGATTAAATGTACAAGTGGTTCATTTAGTTGAAAAGTATCTCAAATGATTCGTTCCTCATCGGAATCAGAAAATATTAGTTTGGCATATCTGGGATGTCAGAGATTACAGAGATATGGGTGGGAAAATGTGTTAAGGTCATTGAATTTTGGATTGGTCATTGTACGGGGCCAAATTTTCAAAGTGCCTTCAATCTGAACAAAATTGGTTTCAAATTTGTTGGTATGAGCAATGAGCAATCTGGAAATGTACAGTTTCCATATTCCAGATCTTCCATTTTGGTGTAAAAAAATCGTTGGAAAGACATGAGTAGTCCCTAATTCCCATTCAAAACAATACCCTTTGAAAAGGTCAACTTTTACACTGATTTTACCACCTAACTAAACATCCTAGAAATTGCAAACTATACTTTTCTGGCTTGCTCATGCTCTAGCTTACAATTTGATACCAATTTGTCAAGATCCATCTTTTAAAGTTAGGCCCCTGTACAAAATGACGAACAAAAGTGCACATGACCTTTATCACAATTTTCCCCATAAAAAAACAATTCTCTGCAACTGAATATCACAAATATGCCCAAGTATATATTTTCTGATTCCTTGTGATGAGACAACATTTGAGATCCCTTTTCACTTCCATCAACCATTTTTATGACAGATCGCTTCGGATCCAAATGTGCCGCCAAACGAACCCCGGGGGACAATATTTGATTTTGTAACATCAAAATCCTGATTTAAGTAGATGTCGTTAGATTCTAAAAATCATGTTAGAAATTTAGTTTTAAGGTGGTGGCATGGGAACCCATGTAATCTGCTAGACTAAACGGAGCCTGTCTGACAAAACGGACAACAAACTTTCAACACATCCTAAGTCCTTGATGTCCGTGGAAGTTTTAAGCATGTTAACAATATCCGTTGGTCTCAACCGCCAGAGTCACCGGACATCACCTGACTAGAACGGACGTGGAACGGAGTCAAAGGATTAGTAAGTTCATTAAACGCATAACAAACGGAGCCCAGAAACGGAGATCACCGTAGAAGCAGAATTTTCAATTCTTTTGCTTATCCGTGTAAAAATTTTATGTGTGGGGGTTAATCATATATACATTACCATAAATTTAACATTCAAAGAAGAGCCAATATCATTTTTTTTATCGGATGGCCAAAAGGAACCATAATTTGGTCGCCAGTTGTTCACAAAATCGAAACAGCTGAAAAGAAAACACCCTAAAATTATTACTTTCAATGTTTGTTTAATCTATACTAATAAAGAAGGCCGGAATGGTGCAAACCATGTACCTTATTTTAAGCCGTACAATACAAAACTTTCATAATCAGTGGAACAACCTCTGTTTCCCTCTATGAGTTTTTCTAAACTTTTATTATAAATACTAATCTGTGATAATTATCAGTCGATTCAATGATACAAACAATGTCTGGTTCATTTTTGCATCACATTTCATATTTCTGGACTATAAGCAGTAATTCAGGCGTCCGTGTAAAATACTCAGTTGCAATTTAGCTTGACTTGAGTTACCCTTTCGTTTTGCAGAATGATTGTCTTTAATCGGGGTCTTCACGTCTCAGAGTACAAGTATACTTCTTTTGTCCTGCTTTCTGAACCACGTTATATGCTTATGCCGATGATTTTCAAGTTCCCCTTTTAACGTATCCCTTACGTCTCCCTTACTCTCCCTGTTCCACTTCCCCAATTGTACATTTTATGACTTCAGTTGTTTCTTTGGTACTAAGATTGACCTATAGGAAGGGATTCTGTGTTGTGAAATATCCCTGTTTATTGTGCATCCAGTAGACTCATTGGGGTAAGGGGGTTGCTGAGCGGCCTCAACATCTGCATAAGTGTAGGTCGGGTCCGAATAAGTGGAGATTCCACTTTCAAATTCGTTTCGTCGTAGTTTGAGCTGATAGGTTCTGTGTTAGATTCCGTATTTTGTGGCTGTGCGTTGGTTCATTGTCCGTCCACTGGTCTTCCACGTTTTGCAAGGGGATGCTACACTCCACCGATACACGACCCCAAAATAACGCCGATAGCAATGCCGATAGCGACACCGAGGTACCAACTTGTGTGGGTTAATGCCCGGTTAGGGTCAGGATTTTGATCCAGCGTTGTGTGTGATGGTTGTGAGCAGAAGTTTTCAGTAGATTGTCGAATCTTTTACCATTAAAGGTCCCAATATACAGCTTCCCTGATATGATGGGAACAAAGGATCCTGCTCCCACGTGAAGGTGATACCTGTCATACTACTCCTTAAGGTTATATATTAAAATGGCGATACGACAGTTTTTTGCGCAAGACGTTTGAGTTCGACTCACGAACATGATATCACCAGTGTTGTTCCATTGTCATAGTTGCTGGAGAATTTCCAGCGTCTGAGGTACATATAAACATAGTTTTCTTCTCCATCATCCAAGAAGAGTCTGGATTGGTTAGTGACGTTGCACATGAAGGATCTCCATGAGGATGTAAGAGAATGTGGAGAGATACGACTGCTGAGCCAGAAATGTTGCAGTCGTTTGTCTTATGGCTTCACATGTGTAAATATCCTGATCTGATCTCTTGATATCGTTTATTCTCATAGACATACTACAGACCT
This sequence comes from Ophioderma brevispina, assembly GCA_023653785.1. Classification (NCBI taxonomy): domain Eukaryota; kingdom Metazoa; phylum Echinodermata; class Ophiuroidea; order Amphilepidida; family Ophiodermatidae; genus Ophioderma; species Ophioderma brevispina. The sequence continues at coordinate 261 of JAMKCH010076957.1, read as the reverse complement.
TCCATTTGCTGCTCCCATCTTTGAAACTCGATGTTAGCTGGACATTATGATCTTTGGCCGTTCTTTGAGACAGGAAAATCGATTATGAAACTGTTCCTTAAATATTTCACCGGAAATCAGTTTCATCAATGAATGATCCCCGCACTTAATTGTATATCTACATGGTCACCTTCTATATGGTGTAGGAATACGAGTAGATCTATAACAACTTCTTCGCTGAAATCGTTTTTCTGTCTTAGCAACATGCTGTCATCACAGCCA
>JAMKCH010076953.1:0-10011 GCA_023653785.1 Ophioderma brevispina | reverse complement strand
TTCTCCTAATAATGATATTTGAAATTTGACTCATTTTACTTAAGAACCAATTCCTACTTTCTTCTGTTGTCCTCCAAAAGATATTTAGATGTTTGTCAATGTATTATCTAAATTATTAAAAAACTTGTGGTTATACAGTCTTTCTTAATAATATTCTTATTTGTACATATAATCTTTAAATATGAGATTAGTGCCAACGATCGGTCTATGTGATGAAAACATTGGGAAATTAGTTTATTTCTATTATCGGTTTTTTGTCCTAGAGAGAAGTAGACATTTAAAACATGCTCTCGAGTTAATCCTTGGCTACTGATATTTACACATCCGAGAAGATGTTATGGTTGGAAGAAAGTAGATAATTCTGGTGTAACATACAATTCATTAGAATAAAAGTAATAGATTTGATTCTAACCATGTACGTTACGCTCTACACAAAGATAATGTCAAGATCCTTTTACGTTCTCCTGATCTCGGCCATAAATCTGACAAAATTTATTTATATTTTCTCTCGGCATTTTATGATACTCCATGCCCCCCCCCTTCACCAATAGTCGCAATAATAAGTTTGCTTTGTGTTGAGACAAACCTTTTTTTTTATAGATGAATCTGAATCAAAGAACAGCAATATAGCCACATGCAAAACTTCTGAATATAATAAACTATGGCATCCTGCAACTCTGTACCCATTGTTTGTTCTTTCCAAAATGATCACCATCGTTTTCCTTCTCTTTCTTAAATTTATGTCTTTTATTACTATTATTCCATAGGATGGGCATTGTGCAGCTGACATGAATGTTCAGGTAGCCCCCAAAACAGAAGGATTTTTACCCTGGGTAAGTTAACATAATTGGCGTTAGCTTGAACTCAAAATGGCATGTTAAATCTTGCATTGCAGCTAATTTTACCATTTTTGTTTGCATTTCAGCAAATGATTTTTGGTCCCCGCCAACTTAGTTGGCAAAGGGGGGACTATAGAAATGCCTGCGTCGTTGTGTGTGCGTGTGTGTGTGCGTGCGTCCCACGCAATATTTGGATCTAAGAAGTGTGGGTGGCCATCTTTGCCAACATAGATGCATCTCAAGTAGGCTGGCTGGGATGTAAAGTGGGTCATGTGACATAGGTCAAAGGCAAATAGGGTCAAAAATAGGGTCAAATGGTTACAAAAAAATAGGATATATTGTAATAACCCTTGTAAACACGATATCTTTTGATCTAGCCAAAGTGTGGGTGTCCATCTTCGCACCATTGATGTCACCCAAGTAGACGGTGGATGCGTTCGGAGGTGGGTCAATGTGGCATGGGGGTCAAAGGTCAAATGCGGTCAAAAATGGTATTAAATTGCTATAAAGCATTGGCAATTGTGGCAGGATGTGAAACTTTTTGGTTTGTGGTCAACATTCCCGATGCCGAAAAATTTGAAGGTCATTTCAAGGTCAATCCGGGTGCCATTCAGTCAAATGGATAATGTTTGTGCTTATAACCCTTGCAAATGTGGTAGGAATAATGAAACTTGGTGTTGTTGTCAACATTCAATTGCGAAAAATTTGAAGGTCACATTTTCAAGGTCATGCGGGTCCATTCAAGGTCAACCATTAAGTAGGTGTAGATGATGAAACTTGGTGGGTGTGGTCAGCATTCAGTGCCACAAATTTGAAGATCATTTCAGTTATGGTGGTGTCATTTCAAGGTCAATCCTAAGTATGTGGTAGGATGATGAAACTTGTGGGTGTGGTCAACATTCAGTGCCACAAATTTGATGGTCATTTCAAGGTCATGTGGGGTCATCAGTCAATCCCTACCCATGTATTATGGTCCATGAAAAACTGATGGGGTTAGGATGCATTCATTGCCGAAATTTTAAAGTTTTCAAGGTTGTGGGTTATTCAAGGTCACCTACCTCAACATGTGGTTAGGTCATGAAACTTTTTGGATGGGTCAACATTTCTAAACTGAAAATTGTTTTGAGGTCATTGTCACGGTAAAGTGGGTTCATCTAAGGTCAAATAACTACAAATAGTTGTTGGTCATGTAGTCAACATTTGATACCCGTCCAAATTTGCACTTCTATGCAGCCTTCAGTGGGTTTTGAGAACCACTTATTTTCCATCACAATTCTCCCTGTGATATTAAAATTATATTTATTATCGCGACGGGCGGGGACCTTTGTGGTTCGAAAACCCCCTGGCCTTCTTGCGTTGTTAAAATATAGCCAATACAAATGGTTCAAAAACCATTTACGTAGTCAATATGAATGAACATACCAGAGTTTGTATTGTACGCAAAATGAAAAGGAACAGATAGAGAGATGTCCTAATTACTACCTCTGTATTCCTGTGCAAAAACAGGATTAATTGTTAGTTTAAACTATTAGGTTGCACACCCACCAAAAAAATTGCCATTTTTTTATGTACAAAATATCCCAATTAACACGTAAATTTCTCATTAACAAACGACTCAGTTGCTTAAATTATGCCATTACCGGACTAAACCTCTGCATCCCATTCAGCAAAGAAGAATCCATAAGTTGAACACAGATTTTTTTCGAGCTACGAAGCCTGAATACCACGATGATTCCGATCCCACTCTGAAACTGTGCTTTCTAGTCAAAATCAAATTCCTATGGGGTGGGTGTAAAATTAGTACTGTAATTACTCAGTAAGCCTCACCCACCTTTTTGTCTTGATATTGGCTGATTTTTTATCTTATAATAATTCTAAAACAAAATAGGCCCAGGAAGTTCCAGTTTCTACTATTTTTCAATTTTAATTTAACCGTCACGTTTTTTTTTTTTTTTTATTCCACCTTTTCCACAACACTTTTCGGCCAGAAGGTGCCAGACCAGATCTATTAGTGGTGTGAATCTACAGAACCCTCCGATTTGTAAATCAATGCACCTCATGTCTATTCAAAACCCCAGTTTGACATGTGTATGATCATTCATGAGACTAATTTCCATTATATTTAATACAACATTTTTATTTTTTTTATTTTTTGCTTTGTTTATGAATAATCAATACATGACTGTTACTTTTCTTGTCATAGTGCCTGTATGGCCTTAGGAAAGTTAAGGGGGCTCTGGGCGCCTCTGGGAAGGGGCCTAATCGATGGGGTGCTTACCCGGGCCAGCTGTGTTACATTATGTCAAGAGCCAAACCAAAGGCAGGTTACAGCTGATAACATGACTCAAATAGCCTCACTATTTGGATAAAAGAAAGAGCAGCGATTGTCAGTGTACACTCGGGTTGCAAAGCTGCTGATGTTTATCCATATGTTTGGCTATTTGAATCGGCTTCGGTAATACAACACTGGCACAAGCCAGTGAGACTGCTGAATTTTTGCCCTTTCCGTTGTATTGATTCAGCAAGCTAAAATGTTACACATTATTTCATAGCTTCTAAAAAAATTGGACTATCTTGTCTGTCGAAATCTTCATATTTTCTTGATGATCGCACCCCCCCACACCCCCCCCCCCCACCCCCCCGTCTACAAAAATTCACAGGGCTACACTAGGGGGCTGATACTAGCCATTTTGAACTTTTAAGGTGACCGAAGAGGACAAATCAAGGTCAACGTACTAGAGGTCAGGGTCACAACTAAAATTTTTGCTAGTCTCTAAACACGACTCCTATAGGTTGCCAACACACCCAATTAAATTGCCAACCAACTATTTTTTTTAAGAAAACTAAATATTAATTATTAAAAAACATTAAATTCTCATAACAAGCGGACTCCTCAGTGACTTTAAATATGCATTACTTGGAATATGACCTCTGACATCCCATTCAGCAAGAAGAAGCATAAGTTGACCACGGATCCTGATCCGACGCCCCCGACAACACCTGAAGTGAAGACAACGATGAGTTCGATCCCCTCTGAAACGGCTTCCTAGTAAAAACATTCCTATGGGGTGGGTGGAAAAAATTACTGTAATACCAGTAGTAGTAAGCCTCCCAACCTTTTGTCTTGATATTGTGCTGATTTTTATCTTAAAAATTTTCTAAACAGAAATATTGGCCTAGGAAGTTCCAGTTTCTACTATTTTTCAACTTTGATTTAACCATCACTTTTTTTTACCTTTTTCCACAAAACAACTTTCGGCCAGAGGGTGCCAGCCAGATCTATTTAGTGTGTGTGGAATCATTAGAACAGGCATCACCCTTCATGTTAGGTCTTGTCAATTTTTATGATGTTTGGAAAAGGAAAATGGTCTGGTGGTTATTTTCAGATCTGGGTGAACAGATGTGTCTAAACTTGCGTCATCACAAAATCCATTCCAAGGTAAAAAATTAAATCTAGGTGTTTCAAAAAAGATTTTTGAGCTATTTGTGGGAATACCTATACAATACAAGCCTTTGATTTTTTTTTTTCTAAAAAGTATGTCAAAGTAAGCCACATATTGAAAAATATACACTGAGGTTTCTTTTGATGTGAATTGTTGTATTGTGGTAACTCATTTCTTTCCAGAGAATTTGGATTGGAGTACTACACAGAGCTCTAAAAACCCATAACCCCATTTCAACGATCACAGCCAGGGACAATCCAGTGGTGTGGATGTTCCCAACCTATGTGGAGTATGTCCATACCTTCACCAACACTGAGAGTTTCACAAGCAATCAGTACATCATTGCAGGTGTGATTGCTGCTAGCACTATCCTAGACCCGTATTCAAGTTCACTGTAAGATGTCATTTACTATTGTTTTATATTAAACAGCCCCACTCTAGCGATTCTTAATTAATGTAACAAATCGCGCCCCGTAATTTTAAGGTCTAAAACTTGGCAGTCGTCAAATGGTGTCCTTCAAGACCATTTGACAGTGCTTAATGTCTGTTTTTCACGAAGAACCGTAATATAAGCTGTTTACATGGGCCCTAACACTAACAATTTAGAGACAGAAAGGGGCCTTTTAATTTGGAAAAAAATGACTGATGTGGTTTTAAATGATACCATAAGTAGTAAAAATATAATATCAGTCCAAAATTGCATACTCTTTCTGCTCATCAAAAAACCATTGTCTATTGCATTGCACAATGCATGGCAAAAGTGATAAAAAAATCACCCCTGTCACATTCTTGTTTGTTTGGGGCAAACCAAAATTGTACATACGGCTTTCTGGCGTTCAGATTTTTAGGCTGCCAGATTTGTAATTCAAATACAATCTTGTCTGTCTGAAAGAATTTGCTTCCAGATCCTAGTCCTTCTCAAGACTTTATATGGCCAAACTCATTGTTAGTTTTTTTAGGGAAATAAGTAAAGCTGCAAGCAAGCGGCTAATATGCTATGCACTTTAAAAAAAAAAATGGGGGACAGTTTCCCCACACCCCCCACTGGTTCCGTCCACTCTCACTGTACTGCCTGATTTCTCCCAGAATTCTTAGCAAAAATGTCCAGATTACCATCCACGCAATACGCAACGACGCATGCTATGAAATGTTTTGAATTGCTAAAATTTTGAAACCGAAGGTGAACAAGTGCTTAAAACTACACAAAGGCCATTATTACACAAAATTAATGCCTGGAAAAATGTAGAGGAATATCTACCCATTAAAAATAAGTGGAGGTTCCCTGCCAAAATTTAGGCAAAAGGGTGGATCGGCGTTTTTTGGTGTAATATTTACCCTGTCTGCCTGATGACAATATCGCACATTTTGTATTTGGGGACACATTGCGTGCGATGTCATCTGGACATTTCTGCTATGAATTATGGGAACTGGTAACAAACCATAAACCATCATCCACAATCATAACTTGTTGACAGTTGTTTCGATGGATTGGTATATATGTGAGATAAATATGATTTTAAAACCATTAATTCCTTTAATTATATACACCTGGCACAAAAAGTAATCTCGACATGTTTTTTCGATCAGTACTGTGCCACAGTCAGACCATTTTGAAAGTTTTTTTCGAAATATCTATTTTGTGTTTGCCTAGTTCTTGCTCTTTCATTAATGCCTGGCTTGTAAAAAAACATGCAAAAATGGCTGATATATAACGCCCGAAATACCAAACCCCAAAACCAAAAGTTGCAGTTTTGGTATTTTTCAATGGACATTGCAGTGTACTGGGACACGACACTCCCGGCCCAACAATTCATATTGCCATTAGGCTTTCTTGCTCATTAGTCGGAAAAACCTCTGTGTAAAATCCTATAAACATGTTATTATTGCATTGTACCACACATGACCCATTGAAAATCCAAAAACTGCAACTTTTTGGGTTTGGGGGGTTTGGTCTTTCGGGCACTCTATCTCAGCCATTTTTGTACGCTTTTTTTACAAGCGAGGTGTTAAATGAAGAACAAGACCTATGCAACAAAAGTATATTTCGAAAACTTTCAAAACGGCTGACTTTGGCCAGTACTGATCGAACAACATGCCGAGATACTTTTTGTGCCAGGTGTATTTCCCCCCAATCAATGTGTATCCTACATCATGACAGAATCAGATTATGTTGATTGTATTACACTCAAGCATAGAGCTCAGAGTTACCGTTCAATTTCCTATCCCTTTACACGATCCAGTAATTTTCGTTAGTGTTAAACGTGTACACGGGCATAAGACTGCCAAATTTGCCCGCTTTCACCTCAGTTCATTCTAGGTGCATAAATCGTGTTCGGTAATCAGATTAGCCCAGATTTTCATTCGATTCATATACCTCTTGAACCATAAAAGTTGTTTTGTACTTACCTACGTTATGTTTAATCCAAATAAATCAGTTGAAATCCCAAAGATCCCACAAATCGCTATGGGCAAACCTCCATTTTTACCTTTTTGTTTATTCTCTCTGTAATTGCACACTGTGTAATTGGGGGTTGTGCACAAAGTTAATGTTGTTTCCCTCAAAACATGTGATTTCACCCGGTATTTTGTTAATAAAAAAGCAATAGGGATATGAATGACCTAAATGAACACACACAAGGCTAGTTGTTCCTATTTTGTTTGCGAGTGATGAATGATAGATTGCAGAAGCCTTCTACCAAGACATGCAATACATGTACTTCTTGAGGCTGTGTTTATGAGTGTATAAATTCCAAAGTCACATCACTTGCACATCAAAGACTTGACTGGCCATGGGATTTCCCTGTTTTCCGTAAAAGCCCGAAACAATTTCTAGAAGCAGCATTAAAATTTTCACTTAACTTTCACTCACGGCGGCGGTAAATTTTGTGAAAATTTGATGGCAGCGTAAATACTATTGAAAAAAAGTTTAGGTAGTTTTTACTAACGTGGTAAACATGTAGTTAATTTTCTAAACGTGCAAGTGACCCTCTGTTTGTTACAAGTCCCATCACTACTCAAGCACTACATTTTCTTTCACTTTTATTATGTCAGGTTCCCAGACTACGCAACACCGATATGATATCCTTCCACTTTCGCATCCTGCTAGACTCCCATTTTACCCTACCACAGGGAGAATATCACATGATGGCATTTGCTCAGGCCTATTACTACTCATGGGATCTGTACAACCCACATGAAGATGAGTTCAAACACAATGTGTTGTTGCATACACATAAAGTGCTGCCTACTAAGATCAGTTTTGAAGGTAAAATCATTAATTCAAAGGTGTATAGTTCCATCATTGTTAAGGGGGGTGTTAAGTCAAATGACCAGTTTTGAGTTTTTTTCATGTTTAATGGCATTAACATGTTTTCTTTCCATATATTTTAACAGAATCTATATATATTCATTTTTTCCTCATATTTTGTTCATTTTACTTTTACTATGTTACGCATTTTTGACCGATTAAAGAAAGCACATGGGCAGAACTGCAAAAGGGCGGGTAATTTCGCGTATTATGCAATACGCGTCTGTGCTGTTTGGCGTGCGCGAGCAAAAGTTGGATGCAATGATCGCACCAAAAATGCCTTGATGCATCGATTAGATGATGCATACCCAGGTAAACTTGTATTTTCAATTGTAAAACGGCTGCCCACTTGAGTTGCTTTTGCAAACAGAACAGGATTTAATTTCATGATTTGAGTCTCATAAATTGTTGGATTTTGATCATAAGAACCCAGATACGTAACGTGACCTGGTGCAAAACCAAGTTCGAAAATAGGAGATGAAAACGCCTGTGGTTTTGGAATAAGGATGGCCCATTTTTTGAGCGAAACAGACATTTGGAACAAATGTCAGATTTTCTCTGTGTTCAATTTCGGGGATAATTCGGGATTTTTGGTTCCCAGTTGTTCGAAATACATCATCAACAGGTAAGAATGAAATGCTCGTATAGATCATATCAAAATCTAGTGTTGTATGTATTTTAGTTTTTTAAATTTTTGTCAAAATCTGGATTTATGTCCAACGTTGAACAATCTCTTGGCGTTCTTCAAATTGGACCATTCAGATTTTTGCCTTTTTTGGTAAGTAATTTGAAAAATAGTAGAGATTTGAAAAAAAACGGGAAGTACCGACTCTAGAATATGACTCGGAAGACAAACGAACAAGGCACATTTTATAACATTTCTATATTTTTTATAGGGAACCCAAAAAGATAGTGAAAATCACCATTTTTCATGATTTTCTCGAAAAATAACAATATTTTTTTTTGGGAAAAAAAATTATCATCTTTGGATTCCTTGAGTCATTTCCATCTCAAATGTATACTTATATGTTGGAACAATAATTAAGAAGATCAACAAAAGCAGTTCCTTTGAATTCCTGCCTTAACCACACGCCCCGTAAAGATGTTTCTCATGTAAATTGATGAAAAATGTTGTTTAGAGGCTAAATGTTTATACTAATAGGTGTATTTTCCCAAGACCGATCTTCCAACCTGTGACCAAGCCGTTCCGTTAGCAGGGAGAGGAGCTACTTTACCAGGAAAATATCAATAGAATTATTGGACTGAAAAAAGGCCAACACAAAGATAATTATGTTAACCCAACCCTATCCATTGTTAACGCGGACATTAACAACCGATGTTACATCGAAGTCCCGATACATTTACTATACTCACCTCACTCGGGATCTTCATGAAAGAAAGTAAATAAAAATAATTGGCCTCTGCAATGATGGTAACTGGCCACACTCTATTGATTTTAAAAGATTAGAGCTTTGTGTTCCATTCACTGGCCGATTTGTCGCACAGGTCACTATTTCAAAGCCTTTTCATTTCAACTACTACGCAAATGAAGTATTCAAAGTAATTCCAAATTGTCGGGTTTTAATAGGGTTTGCACAGGGCAGCTTATACTTACTTACAGGAATACCTGTTCCGATTATAAGGACCAAGAGGTTGGACAAACGTGATATCTTTGGACAACCTGGGGGGGCAATTGTTACCTGAATGGCAGGAGATCGTTACTTTTGATCATCATCTCCCTGTCCATCCCAGCACCAAATACGCTTTCAGAAAATGTTACTTTAGCACACAACCCTATGTGTCCACATAACTAGGCAGGTGTAGGTATCATGGTTTGAGGCATTGTACTTATACTTGATGGAATTCCTTTGTTCATCTGAATTGGATCAAACAAAGGAATTCCACAATTACATGCAACAGGTGAATTGGCACTAGGAGCTTTAGAATCCAGTGCCATCTGTGTGCTTTGGATAGTTGTTGGAAATTCCTTTCAATGATTGAATAGACAAAATAATTCCACACTTCATTCAACAGGTGTGGCATCTAGGGAGCTTTAGATGCACGTCCAGCTGTGTGCCTTGTATTAGATGTGGAATGCTTTTCAAGGTATTTGAAGCAGACAAAGAATTCCACAATTACTGTAACGGTGTGGCATCTAGGGAGGTTAAGATGCCATGTGCCAGCTGTGTTGCTTTTGTACTTGGAATTATTTTATTCATGGATTGGATCAAACAAAAGAATTCCACAATTACATGTAAACAGGTGTAGCAATCTAGGAGGTTTAGATGCACGTACCAGCTGTGTCCTTGTACATGGACGGTGAATTCTTTTGTTCATCGGATTGATCAAACAAAGAATTCCATGTAATTTGGCATTGGATGAAATGGCAATATTCTCCGCTAACTGGATGTCACTTTGAATG
>JAMKCH010076952.1:0-10742 GCA_023653785.1 Ophioderma brevispina | reverse complement strand
TAAGCAAATTTCCTTGTCCGGCAGACTAACCTTTATAGACTCTTCTTTCACCTAGTTGCCCCCAACAAACAACAAAGTGTAAGGGAATGCTGTCTGAGGGATGGTGTATTGGTTGTTTGTAAATTGTTTACATGTAGTTCGAAAACTCTTCCAAATGCCTTGCAACTTTCAAGTCTTGTACATGCCATAACGAATAGCCTTATTAGGTCAATGGCAACAAAATGCGAGTGAGTTATTCAGATGCTGGCCGATCAGTGATTAGTGGAAGTCGTGTATGAATTAATGGTATATGATAGTTTTTGGCGAGAGCGATATTTTCTATTATCAGCCGAAAAGAGGCATCCACTTAGTATTATTATAGGCGGTCCCGGGGTTCGCGATTACCTGGGTTTCGCGATCACCGGCTGTAAGACCGGGCACAACAAGCGACCACCACCAAGTTTCCATGTCCATACACATCGTTTACCCCTTTTGACCGCCTTTGACCTTGAAGACCCGATGACTTGATCCACTAACCAAACAAACTCGGTCTTCATTCGGTCCAAGGAGCAACCACCAACCAAAAAGTTTCAGGACCGTGCGACCCTCGGTCCAGGGGCGCGTCGCTAGACATTTGTCGGGGGGGGGGGGGGGGGGGGGGGGGTTGTTTTGTAAAACTGAAGGAAATGTATCGCTGCAGTAAGATCCGTGGAAGCGTAGGGAGCGATAAAAAAATACAACTAACAGCGAACGGTTCGGGCCCAATAAGGGCCGTTAAGTAATGTTCTTACAGACCATATATTTTTGATCGTTTTTGAACTTGCAGACCGCAAGTGCCTTGACACAACGGGCGCAAACCGGACAGCCCTGAACTGGTGGGGTTCACAGGGGCCGCTTTAGGGCCCCTGCACCTGCCGGGGTCCAGGGGGCGGAGAAGCCCCCGGAAAGCTCTTGGATTGAAGCTATTCAGAACCTTCAAAATGACAATGTTTGAGGGTAAATAGCAACCAATTCAAAGTAAAGACCCGAGAAAGACTGGTTTCAAAACTTTCTATGAGACGAGGACCAGGATACATGTATCAGCTTGTACTGCCCAAAGGAAGTGAATATAGCGAGCGCAAATGTCTTTAATGGGTGTTGTGCAGTAGCAGAGCCCCTTTGGGGGTCCAGGGGCGAAGCCCCCGGAAGCTCTGGGATTTCAGCTATTCATTAATTGTTCAAGATTCCATTTTGAGGTGTTAAATGTAACCCAATTCAAAGAAAAGATGGGTTTAACTTGCTGACTGATACATTGTCACTGGGCAGTATAAGCTGGTACCGCCAGAAGGGAACTATAAACATTCTAGCTAGCGCCAATGTTTTTAAACGGATGCGGGGCATGAGCAGAGCCCATGCCGGAGTCCAGGGGGTGAGCCCCTGGAAGCTCTTGGATTTGAGCTATTTAAGAAAGGGATTTTTGAAGGGTGAATGTTTTAGTAATTAATTCAAATGACAGCCAGTAGACCTATAAGTTTATGGTTCTGGGGCGAGAAAGCGATCCCTAACAATTTCTGACACTAGCTCACCGACTGAAAATCCCCTTATACTGGGAGACCAAACTTGGGGAATGGCCAAGGCCCCATCGTGTTTTCTCAAAATTTATTTTACACATTTTGATCACAAGTGCGTTGGCCACATTAACAATTCATGATTTACCGTTGGTTGGCTGGGAACAAAAACTAATGGCTTGAGGGGAAAGCCAAATATTGTGATATTTTGAGTTATGTAAGTTGGATTTCAATCTCATGCGTTATGATGTCGTTATCCTTTGTGTCATTCATTACTTCCCCTTTCTCTCTTTCTTTTCTCTTCTCTTTCCTCTTCTTTTCGTTTCTCTTCCTTATCTCTCTCTCTCTTCCCTTTTTCGTCTTCTCTTTTGAGATCGCTGGGGGGTTCCACCCCCCACACCCCCCCATGGCGACGGGCCTGCCCAGGTATCCGAGGAAAATAGACGCGGTCAGACACACAGACAGATAGACAGACTACCGGTATTAATATAATAGATATTTTGGAGAGGTTAAGTGATTACGGTGGATGACGCATGATAGAATTCGTCCTGGAATTTTCTTTAAATTCATTATAAGGTATTTTCATTGGTGCTGATTCAAAATCTGTAAGAAAAAATAGGGGGTCACGGACTTCGTTTTCGAGATAGTTACATTTATGAAAAACACATTTTTCGCCCAAAATTGTACCACAGTTTCTATGCGGCACATCAATAAAATGAAGCGAAAAATCGATCAACAGCAAGAAAACGCTTACGGGAATTTTTCTCATTTTAATGATGTCAGGGGCCCAACCACATGAGTCACAAAACTAAATAACAAAATGGGGGGTCACGGACTACTTTTCGTGTATTACACGAAATGTGGTGGCCAAAAAAGTGCAAAGCTGTATTTTGGGTGCACTGTTTCTGCACACGACGTAATTTTACATAACGCTTCACGCATCACCAAGAGATGCGCAAGCGTACGTTGCAAGAGGAGCTTATCCATGATGGAAAGACGCGAGGGTATTGCCTATTCCTTCGCATTTAACTTTTTTTTATCTTGCAACCGTATGATTTGATCCGGCTTTGACTATAGAGAGGGTCAATAAAAACGCTTGGGTTTGTCGTTAGTGTTTATATTTTAAGTTTGGATTTTTTTTAATGTTTGTATGTTTTTTGGTTTTTTTTAAAAGGAAATTAAAGAAATCAATAAATGTAGTCTTGTTGCTTTATCTATACCAGTATCCCCGGGACATTCAGGGGACAAGTTAACCCTGAATGAAAAGGTACGTAACCTAATTCTAACACTTCTGAGTTTTGCCTGCGTGTATGCTTGTTACCGACTTTTCCCCTGAAATTAGGCTTTTTCTTTTTACTGTGTTTTTAAATTCCTACAGAATTTTGTGTTATTTGTCGATCTGGAAAATTAAACAAAGAGGACCATGGAATGAAAGTACCAACACAACCACTCTCTTTGATGATTGACTGCATGTAAAAAAATTATAGATAAACTATTAATAGGCCTACCACAATATATTTTATGTCTTGAACTGTTGAATAAGGAGAAACTTCAAAGCATTATACAAGCGAAAATCAGTTTTGATTCATATAGGGCCTAATATATTTGAATAACCTTATATTATTTATATGGTGCTGAGGTTTTAATAAGTAAATCATAGCTCTCAGGCATTATTGTGCAGAATAAATGAATAAATAAAATAACGAAGAAAAAAATAAATCATGTTATCGTTGACATGGGTTTTTTTCCACTAAACGTTGCATTCAGATTTGTCCAATTTGGAGCTGCATCAACCAACTCCAACTGCAAAACATAAACGTCGTAGGCCGATACAATTTTCCAACAATCTAACAATGGCTATTCTAAAATATGTACAGGTAGTGCATGAAACTTCTGTTTGAATAATTCTCTTTTTCCCTGCCTCTATATTGTTTTATAGACCTGTTTTTGGGCGCTGACATCCCGCCAATATCGGATATGGCAGGAGAAGGTGATGAAAAAACAGAGCAAGGCACCTTTTGTTTTTAAATTCCGCACATGCCTAAATGGCGCAATATATTAAGCAACACCGAGTATATTTACTAACTATACTTTGTTCACCTCAAAGTTGAGGTGACGTCATTATGCGTCTTTGCATTACAACTATAGTTTGTGTTATCTTAAGTTGAAGGTGACGTCACTGCGACGTTTATGTTGCGAACCCATGAATCGCGCGCTCTATGCTTGGAATCAGAGTATGATACGCACGCGAATAAGGCGGCACGATCGAGACGCTAGTGGAATGCAAAGACGCATTAATGACGTCACCTTCAACTTAAGATGAGACAAAGTATTAGCGTCTCGATCGTGCCGCGTTTATTCGCGTGCGTATCGTGCTATGATTTCAAGCATAGCGCGCGCGATTCATGGCTGCGCAACATAACAAGTCCGCAGTGACTCACTCAACTTAAGATGAGACAAAATATAGAGTGGCGACTAGCCCGGTTAGAATGAAGCCGTGCGTCGTTGTGTAGCACCTGCGCGGAGCAGGGAGCAAGGATATTTCCCGGCATCTCGAGCGATTTGGGGGGTAAATTGGGTATGCGTGGGACAGCGGGGCGATTTCGACGACCCAATGCAGCGTAAATAGTACGCGGACAGTTTTATGCTGGTGATTTTGATGTTCTCGCATTTGGTGTTATTATTTTCATGGCCAACCGTGCTTTTAGGTTCACTGGACATCGAAACATCGACATAATTAAACATTAAAAAATAAACAGAAATTGCAATTTAATTTTTTCGTTTCCTTTGTCTTTCAAGCTTTTCTCTGCATTCGTTTTCTTTGTTTCGTTCTTTTTTTAGTTTTCTCTTCTTTTTTAGTTTTCTCCTTTCGTTTTTCTTTGTTTTTTCTCTTCTTTTTGTATTTTAGTGTGCTTACTTCTTTTATTTTTTTCTTTTAGTGTTATTTATTTTCTTCCTAGATTTAAATTTTTTTACATTCATTTTAGTTTTTATTTTTATTAGTTTATTTGTTTTTATTCTTGTTTTCTTCTAATTTTCTTTCTTTTTAGTTTTTCCTTCTTTTAGATTTCTTTTCTTTTCAGTTTCTTTAGGTTTTTTCTTTTTTACTTTCTTTTAAGTTTTGTCTTTCTTTTATTGTCTTTCATTTATCTTTACTTTCTTTTTCTGTCTTTATTTCTTTTCGTTCTTTCATTTATTTTTCTCTTTTTCCCCGTCGTAGTAGTTTAGTGTTTTATTTTTATAAAAATCAAACTTACAAACACACGGAAAACGCGCAGACACGCTGAGTAGGAACAGCAGACCAAATAACAAAGAAAAGACTGGTCCCTAAAATAAATAAACAAATAAAACCACAAGTGATATTCTATCCATGGCTCAGCATAGTTGTATTTATAACTGGGAGCAAGTTTTGTTCCTGAAATTAACATTCGCATAAAATAACAATTTGAAAAAAAATTAAAATTATAAGATCAAACCAAAGTTGTAAATTGGACATTCACGAAGAAATTTGAACAAAAAAACATGGCAAACTGAGTCAGATCATATTGATCATGCCTAGGATTGTTTTCAGCTTTACTTTTATTTTTTTTTACTTCTTTTTGTCATTATTATTTGTATGTATCATTATTTCTCTTTCTTTGCTTCTTTTTTACTCATTTCGGTTTTTGTTTTCATTTCCTTTTAATTTGCTCCATCATTCCCTATCTCTCTTTGGTTTCGGTTTTATTAATTATTTATAAGGTGGGCAAAAAAATCAGTAAAAAAAAGGAAAAAGGAGTAATTTTTTTTAAAGTTCTTGTAGTTTTATGTCAGTAGGGGAAAACACGGAAAAGGAAAAGGGGATCTGTTAGCAATACATATTATTTTGTAGTATTGCTTTTTGTTTTCACATTTGTTTTTGATTTTTTATTACTTACTTATTCAAGGTATCAATTTTCACAATGTTTGATTTTCAATTTAGACTCGATTTAAAAACGCCTCCATGTTTTCTTATGTCAGTTTGTATTTCTTTGTTGAGTGTTTTTTGTGTCTGTATACAGGCTATTTTGAAATTGCAGATCTTAAAAGACGTGTCAATATCAAGAAGCAGAGTAAGAACCAAAAGTAACGGGGAAAAGGAAAAGAAAAATGCGGAGAAAAAATATAACTTCAACTTGTTTGTTTGTTTTGTTACAAAATGATAACACAGACAGGGACAAAACAAATAAAGAAACAAAAACAATGCGTTAAAAGGTGTATTTGCTCAAGGACACAGGGATTACAAGTGCGGAGAGGCGCCGTACGTTTTTTAGGGCGCATGATAATACGCACGCTGTCGCCATTTTTGTTTTTCAACTGGGCATCAAAAAACATGCCACGCCCGCCGGTGACGATACCGGCCCCGTACGCAATATTTGCTGCGTTGCGCATTCGGCCAGAAAACTTCGCGTCATGTCGCGAAAAAAGGACGGATTGTGTGCTAAGGGCCCCTTTCTAAATCTCTACTTGAGATCCCTGCGCGTACTGACCGTATACTTTCTGTTACACACGTCATTCGGGCATCCACCTTAAGGGGGCTACACGATAGATTCTTCCGAAATTGTTTCATTGAAACTCGTATGAACAAACTGTCCATCGATGTAACCAAACCAACATCCAAATAAAAATGGGTCACCTACCTCTCGTGTTTTCATATAATATTGATTCCAAATACCTATTTTTCCATTTTTGATCAAAATTAGTACCCACCCTATGGAAATTTGTTTTTTCTGACAGACATTTTTAATTATAAAAAAAATTCTGCTCGAAATTTTTTGATGTAATTTTAATAAAAGTTGCGCACTACTAGAATCTTTCGATAGAGAAGAAAAAATATGGGGTTCACCGACCTACTTTTCTCATAATGTAACAAATAGCACGTTTTTTTAGTGTTCAAAAAATTGTGAGAAACTGTGTCTATGCGACAGTCAGAGGCCGGCACACGCTACATAAGTTACGCGATTCACGCCTCTATACTCTCGTACTCTCCGCGCGTATCGATCACGCATTTCATAAGTAAGACGCCATAATCCCCTGTGTTTCTTATAATTTGCCATTTAAATAAATGAGAAATTGGGAGCATTGAACAAATTACCCGAAATCAGAAAGTATGCATGGCCTCACAGACTGAGTTTTTTGGCACTTTCGATGTATTTTACTGTCGATTCTGCGCCAACACATACTATAAAATAATTCGTTGTCCTTTCTGTAAATATGCACCGAACGCGTAATTGGTAAGAGCAAGAATGCAACTCCTCATTCAACGTTTATATTAAGAACAAAAACTTGTAAAAAATGCTTGAAATTCAAATAATGTTAGTGATTAAATTTTATGGTCTTTATGTTTTATTTCCCGTATTATTCTGTCTTTGACACTTAGCTTTGGAATTTAGTGACGACAGTAGGGGAGACAGATGAGTATAACGCTGAGGCATGAGGGGGACGTGTTACCTTTTTCCGGTATACATGGCGGCCTCCAAATTCCCGAATTGGGGACATGGGAACCGATTTCTTCATTTTCATAGGCCCTTTTGGAACTCAGTACATTTCGAAAATTGCAGGCGCAAAACAAAATTTTGTTAACTTTTAGCTTCTGGGTAAAATTTTTTGCAAGGGGACCTCAGAAACGGATTTTTAAATGCATCGCCTCTTCACACACATGTACAGACTCTTTCTTCCATTCACACTCCAGACCCGCGACTTCCCAGCCCGGTTTTAATAGCGGTTTTCCTTGACATGTGGGTGCCCTTTCATTAAACTAAAGGTGCATTTCTGATCCTAACACCTTCATTTGTTTATTAGTTCACATCCTTCCTCGAGAAAAGGTTTTTTTCCAATTTCCAACTTTAACGTCGATCCAACGGTGCCCCATAGCCAATATGTTGTCAGGTCATCTATCCTTAAACAGAAATCGACAACTTCTAACCAGGTCAAATTCTACACGTAAAATTCGGGCAACAATATACTTAGACATGCTCGATAATATAAGAATCACGGCCTTTTTTTCAAGGTAATTTAGACAAATTCTAGTCCTTTGGGTCCATTGGAGGGGTGGTTTTACACACGAGTATGCCTACCTTAAACTTATTAGAATCAAGTGCATAGAAACAATAAAAATATTGGATTCTATTCCTGCCATACATTCGGCTTCTTGTTTTCAAACTAAAAACAAGTAGGGGCCTACATTGTCAAAAGAACCTTACCGTTTTTTCTTCACGCCTCACTGTGGAAACTATAAGAAACCCGCTCCTCGTTCTTCGCATTCATTCATCCCAGAGCTTCCCTTTTGGGTGACTTTTCCCCTGTGCTTTTTTCTTTAGTTTTCTCACGTGTAGAGGTGCTTTTGGAGTCTCCTTGAGCTTTTGTATTTAGGTTGACCGTCACGGTTCAGCACGCTGCTCAGTCTCGCGCTTCCATTAGTTTGTGTATGAGTTTGCCGAACTAGGAGACGCATGCACGCGCAGCTTGCTGAATTTCCGCGCGAGTCCTAGCTCAACCGCAAACGCCACGCAAGCATTTTTTTGCTCTGGAAAAATCCCACTTGGAACAGTCGCCCCAGATCATGCCGCGGAGTCTATACCAGTGTCCTACGCCTCCCTTATACAAGCTTTTGAAAAAAGAAATCAATGATCTAGGAGCTTAGGTTCCCTTACATGAATCGGAATAGCAGTATAATCTGTCCCACAGTTCCACATTCGCCTGCTACTGCTGTCGGACGACATTTAGAATTGGAATGAGACATTACTTGAACCAGTGGACCTCGGGAAAAGTTTCAGAAAGAAAATAAAACCGACTCACATACAATTGTGGATGAACTGTTTCTTTGTCGGCATAGGGCAAAATATCAAAATCTCCGCCCGCTTTTTATTTATAGCCGTTGCCTGTTTTTAGAAGGGGATGCTACCCCTTGTAACGGTTAATCACTACGTAAAGTTCCTTATACAAACAAAACTGGAAGATCACATGCAATCTGAGCTGACGTACGTCGTATGCGACGGATGTTCGAATGGTGCATTACCTATACTGATTGATGTTGCATACACAAGGTAAACGAAATCAAAATCTGCCCCTATTCCATACAGGACAATCGTTGAAAGTTGTATCTTTTTTCGTTCCACACTGATGATAATTACAGGTGACCCAATAAAAACTGTTTACCAAATTAAAGTGATATTTTTCCACTTTGTTATTTGATATCGCTTTGTGATTTTTATTTTATCCTAAAGCATGGTGTGATTGAGCTCTTGCTGAAAAATTTTTTTTTTCAATTTGGTTGAGTGGTTCTCAAGATATGGTCCACTGAAAAATAAGTCAGCAAAAACAGACTTGTCCATGGATCCTTTTTTAACATTTTCTTAGGGCAGGATCTCCCCAATGCCAAATCGAGCAAATCGTGTCCTAACCGTACTGACAAAAGAAATTAAAACTGGTATTTAGCACAAATGCATGATATGATTTCAGATGTGAAAAGGCCGGTTGCCAAAACAATTTATGTGTTGGTACTTACCATTCCATCAAGAAATACCCTTCTTGTGTTCGGGCAGGGGAGGTAGGACACGATCTGTCGATTTGGGCATTGCAAAGATAATGATCTCCGTGGGACAGTCTGTGTTGCTGATTATCTTCAGTGGACCATATCTTGGAACTACTAACCAAAATGATTTTTTTTTTCAGGGCAAAGACCAATCCCATACTTATGATAAAATAAACCAACAGATATCAAATTAAACAGTGGAAAAATATCACTTTCATTTGGGAAAGTTTTATTGGGCACCCGGTATATCCTAAGGTCCCTTGAGTTAAAATGACCACCAAACCTGATTAAGACTGATGATCACTGTAAAAAAAGGGTAGGTTTAGCGTTATTTCTTGTTAGATATCGGGGGGCAATTTCCACGTTAAAACAAGGAAGGGGTCCGCTCCGTGATTTTTTTTTGTTTTTGAAAAGTACAATTAAAGTGCCGTTAAGTAACGGTAGGGATATAATTTAATGAAGATTTTATTTTATCACGCGTCATTACATTAATACAGTATAATTATTATTTTTGAGATTATATCATTTCAATTTACATGTACTTAACAATATTCAACCTTGTATTATGAGGCTTACATTGGAAAAGTTTGTAATTTTCCAAATGCAATTTTTTCAGAATGTTTTCGTATTCGGATGCAAATACACACCCGACGATTTGAAACAACATACACGAAGCCTCATTCTTTAGATAAAATGGTTTGTGGAAAGCAGCAAGTATTTTTAATTAATGAAGATGTTTTTTAGGCCACTAAAACTGCTAAGGCTATGGGGCACTCTACACCGGCCAGCGCAGATAGAGATAGTAGGGGATCCATGAGTGGCATATTTGAGGGAACCCTACTCAGATACATAAAAGGTTTGAGAAGTGTTTTGGACAATTCGAGGGTACTGATTCCGAATAGCACCATGCAAATTGTCAGTTGGTGGAGGATGGAAGTGGATTTTAAAGGGGCATTACCCGATTTTTTCCTTATTTTTTTTTAAATATGCTGTGGAAACCCCATGTAACAGATCCATATTGTAACTAAAGGGTTAAGAAGTGTTTTATGTCAATTTGAGGTGATGATTCAAAATAAGAAACATTTACAAGAACCACCACATTGATGGAAAATGGATTTTTAAAGGGGAATTACCTGATTTCCTTATTTTTTTGTAAAATACATTGTATAGGTTATCAAACCATGGCGAAATCCATTAATGTGACTAAAGGGTTAAGACGGTTTTATGCAATTTGAGGGGTGTTGATTTCAATAGACACAATACAAAATAACACATTGTGGAAAGTGATTTTTAAAGGGGAATTACCCGATAGTCCTTATATTTTTAACTAGCATTATCAAACAATTGCCCAAGAATCTAATAATATGACTAAGAGGTTTAGGAAGTGTTTAGCGTAATTTGAGGGGTACGAATTTTGATATACACCATACAAAAACCCCACGTTGGTGGGAAAAGTTGATTAAAGGGGAAATACTTAATTGTCCTAGTATTTTTGAAAAAAAAGGAGTTATCAGAGAAAAATAAATAACGCATCCCAGCTTTTTCATGCACCCCAATATTCTGAAGAACATGGAAGTCCCCTCGGACCCCAAAAATACACTCACTCACCAGCTCTTGATCTGCTTACGTTTTGTAAATTTTTTAAAAAATCGGCCCCGATTATT
>JAMKCH010076950.1:0-45365 GCA_023653785.1 Ophioderma brevispina | reverse complement strand
TAGTACACAGTCAGTGAGTAGCCTGCTCTGTTGAGATCCCAAATCTCTGCAGTACATGTGGAATGGTTGAGGCATTTCCAGAACTCAGGACATAATGGATATATTAGCACATGACTCATATAGAGAGGACCAGATCCTTTCTCGTATTGTTTGAGAGGATAGATAAAGCCCTGGTGTGAGAAGAAGATTGAGTAAGAGTATACAACATCATTACTCCACGGGAGTTTAATACCATCGTGCTCCAGTTTTAGCAGAGTTTCCAAGGTTGACAGTGACAGTAATCACGTCTAGTTCAAATCACAGATAGTGGACATTGTCATAGTGTCTCAGTCCAGCAGTTTAGTCGATTGGGTTAGCCGGGTTCGGTTCCGTATTTCGTGGCCTCTGATTATCCAAGGATAAACAAGCTACAAAACCTTTGGACTTTATATTTGGCGACTCCGAGATTCGGGAGTCATAGGAGATGGTTTCTAGTAAGGACAAGCGACAGGGAAACGTCCCACTATTGGAAATTAAAAGTTTTGGCGCTGGAATAGAGCAGGACTCTTGCAAGTTGCATCTTATAGTCATCTTGATCAGCCCGCGCGCGGGGCAAACACCAGTAGGAAGGTTTAATAGTTAATATTAACAACCTTATTATAGATAAATCTATGATTATTGATTACCTAATCGATGTTTTAATGAGGATTGATTGAAAACCACCACCATTAAAATAACTACTTTGTTTTAATATCTGTAATTCAGTTTTTACAGTGTATTGTCAGTTATTCAGGAGTTTGAATCCGTAGTTTAGAGGTGGTTTGGCCTTGGTCAAGGTGACCGTAACAAAATTGTAGGGGTCGAGTCCGGGAAAATACCACTGTAAAAAAAATACAGTTAAAATTTTGAACAAATTTGATGGGTGTTTAACCTATGATATATTGACTGTATATTGTTATTTGTGACGAGTGTTTCATACACGATGGCGTTGAACGCAGAGGAGTTTATTAAAGAGTTACGTGGGAGAGATAGTGTGATGTGCTCCAAAAGCCGGATTAATGGAATTGGCAAGTATTCTTGGGATGGAAGTTAAGCATTATATGAGAAAGCAGTTACTTAAAACAGTGATAACACATCTTGTGAGGAGGGAAGATTACTAGATAGGGGGTTTGGAAAATTTAGTGGAAATCAGGATGAGTCAGATATAGCTTTGAAAATGAAACAGTTAGAAATGCAAATGCAAATAGAAGTGGCCAATACAAATGCAAGCGAAAAGAAAGACTAGATAGGTTAAGCAACAGGAGAAAAAGAAAGACAAGAGAAAGAGAAGAAAGACAAGAGAAAGAGAAAGAAGACAAGATTGGTTGGCTTTGGAAGAACAGCAAAAGTTAGAAGGACAGAAGAGAAAAGAAAGGAAGACAGAGTTTGAAATTAGAAAAGCCACTAAAACAACAAGAACTAGATGCCCAAATTGTACAATGGCCAAAAGAAAAAAGAAGACAGATTACAAATGGAGGAAGAATGAAGTTGGCAGAAATTGTAGCCAAAACAAAATTAGAACCAAGAAAAGTTTGAAAAAGGCACATCAGGCTGCTCCTCACATTAGGTTGTGATGCCACTAGGAACATCAAATTAGGTCCAACATTTAGGGAAACCGAAAGTTGACAAGTATTTTTGCACTTCGAGAAGCTGCTGAAAGTAGGAAGTGGCCTAAGAGCAATGGACAACATGCTAGACTGTGTTTATTGGGAAGCTAGAGAGATCTACTCATTCCTATCAATTGATCAGTGCGGTGAGTATTATTGACGTAGTAAAGCAGTCTATTCTTTAGGCCTATGAGTTAGTGCCTGAGGGGTATAGGCAAACTTTCGGAGTTGCGAAAAAACTTGCAGATCAGATTCATGTTGAGTTGCTAGAGTTCAGGAAACAAATGGTTGGATCGGTGGCTACTCTCAAGGAAGTGTGAAGCAAGACTTCAATCAACTTAGGCAGTTGGTTCTAATTGAGCAGTTCAAACAGTGCATTCATGCCGACCTAAAAAAACTCTTTGGATGAACGCGATATCAAAGATTTGAAAAATGCAGCAACAATAGCAGATGATTACGCCCTCACCCATAAGTTGAGTTCAAGCAGTAGTACGGGTGGGCCTAGTAAGTCAAGTCAGAATTACAAGAGGTTTATTACAATAGGCCGTACCAAGTAGATCATTCCAAAGTCTGGTACTACCTAAAGAAGGGGAAACAGTCAGCAGGTTCCTCCAGTCAGGGGAATGAGGGTCCTTCTAGTACCAAACCATAGGGCAGGGAATCGTTTTAAGTCAGATATAACTTGCACATATTGCGGAGTTCAGGTCCAGTTATGGCAGCTGTGGAAATTGATGGAAAAGCAGATGGCCATGAAGCCCCGAGTCTGCACCCCAAGGTTGTGCTGTGTCCCTTAGACCACAAGAAAGTTCCCAGGCTATTAAACAGAAAGATGCGGAGTTGAGAAAGTTAGGGAAGACTTTGAAACATTTTTGGAGTGTTCAGGTCGCTTGATGGTGACAAAGTTGATCCAAAACCTATAAAGATAATGCGTGACACATGTTGTGCCCATTCAGTCATTTTGTAGGGGGTCATTGCCCTTTAGTGAAGTCAGCTCAACAGGTGAGAATGTTTGGATCCAGGTATAGGTATGGATGTTATTAGTGTCCCTCTTCACAAGGTGAATTTGAAGTCTGATTTGGTCTCCGGTACAGTCATAGTAGGAGTGGCCTGACTTCCAGTCAAAGGGTTTCACTGTTATGGAATGATTTGGCAGGCGGAAAGTACATCCCCAACCAATTGTTACCCACAAGCCCTGCACAGAAATAGATAGTGAGAGATAAGAATAGTACAGTTGATCCAGCCTGTGCAGTGACCAGGAGTATGGTAGGAAAGCATGCTTGCAAGCAAATAGGTGATAGGAAGAGAGGAAGAACCTGGTCCAAATTAGATTAGAGGAACGTCATGACAAAATTAGATGAACAGGTCAACTTCCCTCTTCAGGGAAACATAGGTTCTCCAAAAAAAGAGTCAGGCACTGGGCAGGTGCATAGTGGGGATGATAATGATGATCCATTACGTCATAATAACGTTAGTTCTTGAACAGGAGAATGATTCTGCACTCAAGAATTTTAATCAAAGGGCGTAACCCATGAAAGAAGTTGAGGACGTTCTTGGGTGTTTTTACAAAACAAATGGTGTGCGGATGAGGAAATGGAGGCCACCTGATGCTCATGCAAATGATGAGTGGAAAGTTATTCATCAGGTAGTTGTCCCAAAAGGTGTCTCATAGCGAGGGGTAATCAGCATTTGGCCCAGATAGTCCCATGAGAAGGAATTTAGGAGTCAAGAAGACAATGATAGGATTTTGAACCACTTTGGTGGACTGCCTAACACTTCGTAAGTGATGTTTCGGAATTACGTAGATCTTGTCAACTTGTCAAGTTGTTGGCAAACCTAATCAGAAAAATCCGCCCGTCCTCTGAAACCGATACCGGCATTCGGCGAGGGAGCAATTAGTAGGGCCATAGTTGCCTGTGTAGGACCTCTCCCTCGGACTAAGTCGGGTAATCGGTACCTAGTGGACTATCATGTGTGCCTTACCAGGTTTCCTGAAGCCATACATGAGGAAGATTAAGGCCGTAAAACCGTATATGAGGCTTTGACCAAGTTTTTCACTCTTCTATGTCGGGCTACCTAAGTCAATTCAGTCAGATCAGGGTTCAAATTTAAAGCGGGCCATTCAGCGAGTATGTTAGGTTAGGGATAGAACAGTATCTGTCCAATGCTTACCATGCCGAGTCCCAAGGAGCCTTGGAAGATTCCACCAAACTCTAAAGAATAGATTAGGACTTACGTTTGGAATTTAGGATTGGGATGATGGAGTTCACTTGTTATTGTTTGCTGCACAAGGGAGCAGTTCAGAAACCCTAGGTTTCAGTCCTGTGAGTTAGTTTTTGGGCGTACAGGTCGCGTTCGCCTAAAGGGACGGAAACGACCCCGACAAGGATAGAGTAGAGACACCAAAAAGGGTAGGACAGCAGAATAGGGTCAGACTGGGAAGTGAATGACCAACGGCCAACCAACCTTTTGGACTAGTTTCCAAATTTAAAAATATAGGCTCAAAGGGCAAATGAAATTGCCAGGGAGAATTTGAAGCAATCCCAGACCAAAATGAAGAAGTGGTATGATCAAGAGGCCAAGAGTAGGGTCTTTAAGCCAGGAGACCAAGTGTTAGTCTCGTTTCCAATCCCTGGACATCCACTGCAGGCCATACCATGGTCCCTATACAGTAAAGTCACAAGTTAGAAATGGAGTTGACTACATAGTCAAACGCCAGATAGGCGTCAGATAGGCAATTATGACATGTAAATATGTTGAAGGAGTATGTAGGTAGAAATTGATGATGGCATTGCAAAAACAGTGTGCTCTGTAAGTATATGAAGAAAGTAGTAAACGTGATGACAAATATGAATCTGAAGGTGGTAAATAAGGCAAACAATGATGACAAGCAGCATGGCTATCCAATCCGTGCAAAAATTCAGATGCTTCTGTCAAAGATTTGGAACCAAAACTAGGCCATCTTTCAGAAAATCAACAGTGGGTTGAAATCAAGCAGTGTTCATGAGTTTGGGGATATTTTCCTGATGTCCCTAGTAGAAACCATGCCTGCTTACCATGATGTTGATGGGGGTGAATTGGCACCAATAAAAACAGCACCCTTACAGAGTAAAATATGAGGAAAAGAACTCTCAACAAAAGACTAGAGAACATGTTGGCAAACAAAATACTTGAAGCAAGCAAAAGTGAATGGAGTTCCCCATGTATTTTGGTTCCAAACCTATGGTTCCCTTAGGTTTGTGACAGATTTCAGAAGGGTAAATCACTGTTCAAAGACTTGATTCTCCAATACATAGCTATTATGACTGCATTGACAAAATTGGAAAATTCAAAGTAGTCAGCAAGTTTGACCTTTTAAAGGGCGTATTGGCAGGTTCCCATTACTGATCGGCGAAAGAATTTCAGGCATTTGCACGGCCGGTGGGATTTTCAGTATCAAGTTATGCCTTTCGGTATGAAAAACACACCGGCAACCTTCCAAACAGAATGGTAAACATATAGTTGCTGACATCGAAGGCTGTGAAGCCTATGTTGATTGATTTGATGGTGTACAGTCAGGTCTGGGAACAACAACATTCGGCCAGCTCCATCACTTGTTTCAGAAGTTGTCAGAAACAAATTGACAGTCAATTTGGTCAAGAGTGAGTTTGCCATGCCAATGTCACATATGTAGGACCATGTAGTACGTCAAGGCAAGGTCAAGCCTGTCAGGGCTAAAGTTGAAGCAATGGAGAAGTTCACGCACACCTAGTACCAGGACAGAACTTCAGAGATTCTTAGGTATGGCTGGATATTACAGGGAAGTAGTTGTGTTTTTTCCAAAATTTCAGATATGCCAGTACTTTGACAAATTTGCTAGCCAAAAAACATCAAATTTGTTGGTCGCAGGAATGGAAATTAGTTTCAAGGACAATCCAAAGCCATACTGATTAGTGAACCAGTTCTGATTGCACCAGACTTCAGAACCAATTCAAGTTGGCCATAGATGCCAGTGACACAGGGTGTGGTGGAGTTGTTATGCAAGAAGGGGAAGACGGAATAGAACACCCTATTTCGTATTCTCAAGAAGTTTAAACAGCACAAAGGAAATTACTCCACTATGAGAGGAGTGTCTGCTTTGACTGCGCATTAAGGGCATTTTGATGTATATTTGGGCACCACAGTGCACCCAGTGATTGTTTTCACAGATCAAAACCCCCTAACCTCATTCACAGGAATGAAAAAAACAAGAATCATAGTGTTAGTGAGGTGGAGTTTGACCTGCATAGAAGTCACAACCTAGACACAAGACACATCAGAGCAAAGATAATGTGATGACTGATGCCCTATCCAGAATTGTGTAGTCAGAAACAAGGTAAAGTTTTTAAAAGGGGGAAGTGAAATTGTGAAATAAGTTATGTATAGACGTTTAAGGATATTAGAGCTTAAATAGGTTACGAAAGTTTGCTTTTCAATCCAACTTTCTTTCTTTAAGGGGGGGGTGTTAAAGGCCCCTAGAATTAGCAATGATTATTTCACTTTGAGAAGACCTAAGTCATAAATTGCACAGAAAATATTGTAAATTTATCTATTCTACATAATATAAAATATCACCTGGTTTGGTGCAAACTGTGTGTGTGAAAACAAATAGGAATGAAACAGAAGATCTCAGAAGAAAACAGGAAAATAAGAGAAGGTCTAGAACCTTAGTGATTCATTAGAAGTTCTGGAGTCAGGAGATCAACCCAAGGTAGGAGTCTGACCATAGGGGGCGCACTGCGGTATTAATTACACAGTCATTGAGTAGCTGCTGTGAGATCCAATCAGCAGTACATGGGGAAATGGTAGAGGCAAGTACAGGACTCCATGAAATAAGGGACTATATTTTAGCACATGACTCATATGAGAGGACCAGATCCATTATAGTATTGTTGAGGGATATATAAAGCTCTGGTGAGAGAGATGAGTCAGAGTATCACAACAATCATACTACAAAGAGAGTTTAATACCATCGCATTCCTTCACCAGGCTCCAAGTTATTAGAAGAGTTTCCAAGTGACAGTGACAGTAATTACAGTCTAGTACAAATCTTCCAAATAGTGGACATTGTCATAGTAGTCTCAGCTCAGCCGTTTCGTTCCGATGTGTAGCCGTCTTCTGTTTCCGTATTTCGTGGCCTCTGAGTTATCCAAGGATAAACAAGGCATACAGCACTTTTGGACTTTATATTTGTCGACCTCCGAGCTTCGGGAGTAATTAGGAGCTGGTTTTATTCAGTAGACAAGTCGTACCGTGGACACGTCCCACATTGGGAATTAAAGTTTTGGAGCTGGAATATTCGCCAGGACTCTTGGCAAGTTCTGCATCTTTATAGTACTCTTGCTGCAGCTCGCGTCGCGGCACACACCAGGTAGTAAGTTTAATAGTTCATTAATTAAAACCTCTTTTGATACAATCTTTTGATTATTGATACCTAATCGATGTTTAATGAGATTGATTTAAACACACAATTAAAATAAATACTTTTTTCTAATATTTGTAATCAAGTTTACAGTGTATTGTACAGTTATCCGAGTTGAATCCGAGTTAGAGGTGGGTTTGGCCTTGGTCAAGGTGACCGTAACAAAATGAAACTCAGCCCTCCTGCTCACCAGAATGTGTTACAACTGTCTAAGCCATTGAGATGACCAAGGAATGAAAGGATTCATTACCGGGATAGAAAATGAAACTCAGCCCTCTTGCTCACCAGAGGTGTTACAACTGTCTAAGCCATTGAGATGACCAAGGAATGAAAGGATTCATTACCGGGATAGAAAATGAAACTCAGCCTCTTGCTCACCAGAGGGTGTTACAACTGTCTAAGCCATTGAGATGACCAAGGAATGAAAGGATTCATTACCGGGATAGAAAATGAAACTCAGCCCTCCTGCTCACCAGAATGTGTTACAACTGTCTAAGCCATTGAGATGACCAAGGAATGAAAGGATTCATTACCGGGATAGAAAATGAAACTCAGCCCTCCTGCTCACCAGAGGGTGTTACAACTGTCTAAGCCATTGAGATGACAAGGAATGAAAGGATTCATTACCGGGATAGAAAATGAAACTCAGCCCTCCTGCTCACCAGAATGTGTTACAACTGTCTAAGCCATTGAGATGACCAAGAATGAAAGGATTCATTACCGGGATAGAAAATGAAACTCAGCCCTCCTGCTCACCAGAATGTGTTACAACTGTCTAAGCCATTGAGATGACCAAGGAATGAAAGGATTCATTACCGGGATAGAAAATGAAACTCAGCCCTCCTGCTCACCAGAATGTGTTACAACTGTCTAAGCCATTGAGATGACCAAGGAATGAAGGATTCATTACCGGGATAGAAAATGAAACTCAGCCCTCCTGCTCACCAGAATGTGTTACAACTGTCTAAGCCATTGAGATGACCAAGAAATGAAAGGATTCATTACCGGGATAGAAAATGAAACTCAGCCCTCTTGCTCACCAGAGGGTGTTACAACTGTCTAAGCCATTGAGATGACCAAGGAATGAAGGATTCGTTCCTGCAGGTCCTAAAATCCAACTCACCAGAGGGTCTTCCAAATGTTTAAGCCCTTGAGTCATTGAGATTACCAAGGAATGAAAGGATTCATTACCTGGACTGAAATGTAACCTTGCCCTCCTGCTCACAGAGGGTGCTCCAACGTTAAGCCATCTAGGATTGGTGGCATTGACGGGCCAGATATTCATCTACAGGCCTGTGTTTCAAATACCTTTATTTGCCCCTGCGTCTCTTAGGACAAGAATGATGTTAATGTGCCCCTCTGGTGGGTGAGAGGTTTGGGTTTCTCAGTTGAGCTAACATATTTGTACATTTCTAGACAATTTCAAGGGAAAAATTATCATCTCGAGTGCTAGGTAGTTTCTTTATCAAGTTGTCTGCCATCATGCAAGTAATACACAAAGATAATGTTTTTGTAACTCCATATAGCTAGAAATAAGTTTGTTTCCAGTAGGCTGCTGACATTTGTTTTGTGAGAAATTGTAGCACTTTTTATTGTGTAATTTATATTTAATAATAATAATAATAGCAGAGATTTATATAGCGCCTTATGCTATTGGCCTCTAAGCGCTTTCACAAATGGTCGGTGATCACTGTGGCCCCAACCATACCATAAACCATTTAGCATCATTTCAAGGGATGCAGCAGATCAATTCGGGATCAGCGCTTTCCCTTATCAGCAAACATACATCGAGATAACCATCGCAGCTGGGATCAGCTTCCCAAATATCGCATGGGTAAATCGGGACAACCAAGCGGTTAATTTCTTGTCCAGGGAGATTACAAGATAGCTGAATCTCACAGGGCTCGAACGCACGCCTATACGCATGGATGAACATACACTGGAGTCGAGCGCTTACCTGATTGAGCTATCCTGTCCGCTTACAAGAAATGCCAACAAACAAAAACATTTCAACCATAAAATTTTCTAAAATTCAATCTTGCTCTACAAATTAGTATTTGTTTTAAGTATAGCTGTTTTGATCATCAAACTCAAAGCATATTAAGGCATATTGTTGGTAAATTGTACAGAGATATTGTATTGTATATATATTGTATAACAATATTTTTAAAGGGATGACCTAATATAAAGATTTCATCTTGATTGAATGATCTTGAATGCAAATACATACCTATGTAAAGTTCACACCAATATTTCCATCTGCTTTGAACGAGATCTGAGAATGTGTTTTTTTAAGCCCTGTTAAAAACTCTGTAAAAGTAATAGTGGTTGACCAAAATGGAGCAATTACTGGTCATAACATCCAAACCATGTGTATTTTAGCCTAAGATTTCACAGGGTAAATGAAAAAGAAATAGTAGCTTTTGAATATTTTGACCACTTCTGGAAAAATCTGAGATCCTAGAGCTATTAGCATATCTGGCAATGGACCATTAAATAAAATACAAAGTAAAAAATACAAGATAATATATTTTGATTTTAGATAAGAGGTCACCTACTGGAAGCCAACTATTTTAACCTAAATTATTTGCCCTTTTCCTAGTTGTTTATGTCCTGTGGGTTCACTGGTACTCTTTGTGAGATAAGGAACTTATGCAGCAATGGGCCTTGTGCAAATGGTGGTCAATGCCTGAACACAGCTAACCCAGAGTATGGTACAGACTATACATGCCAGTGTCTACCAGGGTTTAGTGGTGCTAACTGTGAGATCCAGGATTTCTGTGCTGCTCAGCCATGCCCTGATGGAATACCATGTGTTAATGAACAAGATACATTCTATTGTAATTATTGTGCAGGTATGATTCAATTCAACTCAATAATATCTGTATACCATTTATGATGCCTAATCACAAGTATTTTTAGTAAAGAAATCATTTCTAACATTTAAGTGTTAATAAAGTAAAATGCTTCAAATATTAACATTATGTAAGTACTAGGCGGTCTCGGGTTTCGCGATCACCTGGGTTTCGCAATGGCATCAACAATCAACCCCACCCTCCCAAGTTGCATGTCCATACATCAATGTTTACCCATTTGACCTTGAATGACCCCTAATGGAATTGTAGTGACCTTTAGACAAACAGACATGTATCATAACCAAACCAAAATTTGACCTGTTCGCGATTACCCGACCTGTGGGGCGCATATCTGCTAGCCAATCGAACTTGATCTGGCCCCGCCCAAGCTCACAGCTGTTTGAAAGTCTCATTATTATGACACAACGAGATCAACAAAACTAAGCAATGGCGACCGAACACTTTTTGACAACTAATATGGAGTATTATGCAACCAACTACATCTTGTGTAAATTTGATGAAATTTCATTGCGGGCAAATATGATTTTTCATAAAAATCGAGTTTTACACGTCTTTCTATGGGAAATAGGCATATAGAGGGCGCTATAACATACAAATTATAACCTTTGTAAGCCTATATGGCAAGATTCCCGCAATGGATTTTTCTGATTTATGCGGAGGTAATAGCTCTTGCATGTCTCTGCTTATATCAGTTGTCAAAATTGTGTCGCCATTGTTAAACTTGCTCTAAAATAAAAGAGACAATTTGCATGGGTTCAAACAGCTGTGAGCTACACCCACCCACCAAATTTCGAGACCGCATGACCCCCGGCCTCCGAGATAAATAGGCGGACAGACCACCAGACAGATAAAAGTGGTCTAACCCCGAATTTTGACCTGAGGGGAATATAATATATAAACCATTTTGGAAGCCAGCCCAAAATTTGGCCTGTTTTTCACGATTACCCGGCTTGTGGGCACGTATCCGCTAGCCAATCGAACTTGATCTGGCCCCGCCCAAGCTACACCCACCCACCAAGTTTCGTGACTGCACGACCCCCGGCCTCCGAAAAAATAGACGCGAACAGACAGACAGATACACATGGCCTATTATAATATAGTTTATATGTTGCTTGATTTTATTTCTGATTTGAATCAGACACTTGAAATGTAGACTTTTGTAGTTGGTTTATTAATATTACATACTCATATGTATGCTCATAGCTGGAGGTGAAAACTCATTGCTACAATGTTGAATGTTCTTAAGAGGCAGGATTTGTATCTGCAAATGAGTGTGGTTTGTTTACATTGTTATGTTTTAGTGTCTACCTTATAAAGTCAGTTTATTTGCTTAAATTTTCCTATAAATATTTCCATTTATTTTCAGTGAGCCCATGTGAGAATGGAGGAATATGTAGAATAGCATAAACAACACTGGAAGGGTACACCTGTGAATGTATGCCTGGATATCAAGGGATACATTGTGATGATGAAATCAATGAATGTCAGCCTGATACGTGTCTTAATGGGGGCACAGTGTATTGACCAGGTGAGTTGTAATGTCAGCCTAATACATACCTTAATAGAAGACAATGGTTGGAACTAGATGAGTTGCTATATCCCCAAAAAAAAAAAAGGCTAACATGCCTTAATGAAGGACAATGCATGGACCAGGTTAGTTGTAATGTTAGCCTTATATATTAGAAGATCAGGTGAGTTGTAAAGGGTACAACAACAAAACCATTGCACGTACCATAGGACTGTGCATGCAAAAAAGTGGTCACAATAATGGATATAACTCAAGATCCCTCTCATTTCAGAACATAAGGCTTATATCTGGAATCGAGAAATTTCTCTACAACATATCTGTTCTGATTTTGAAGATAATATTTAGGATTAGATTTTGAGATATTTACTGATTTTCAAAGATGCTGTATTTTGGCACTTCTGACTGTTAGCTTCACATGTATCTTGTGTGTTTATACACTGCTCAAGATCGACTTAAATTCAACTCAAATATTAGCGTTTTGTAATCAAATTGTCACGAACATGTATACTACTATCTGCTAAAGCAAAATTTGCCCCATAATGGCATAAATATTAAGAATACATCACAATTAATACAGAAATGTGGTACTACCCTTGTGATTTACCTTGGACCGATATGGATTGTGTTGCCCAAATGGTGGTGTGTAGTGTGTACCCTAAGCATTGTTTGATACACCTCATAATAGAGGATGATGTCAAGGACTAGGTATACAGCTGCTTGAACCCATGCAACAATTGTCTTTATTTTGTAAACAATTTTAGCAGTGGCGACCATTTGGACAACTGGTATAAGTAGAGACATGCAAGAGCTGTAACCCCTGTAAAAATCGGAAAAGTCTGTTGTGGGATTCTTGACATTTATACCTAAAAAGGTCATGATTGTAGTATCAGCACCCTCATATATGCCCACATTATCCCCTTAGAAAGCTGTATAAAACTAGACCTTAAAGGAAAATCCAGTTTGCCTGCAGTAAATTGCGTAAAATTACACATGATGTAGTTAGTGGAATAAATAATCCAAATCAGTTGTTAAAACTGTATTGCTGTTGATATTTTTTGGTTATTCTGGTTTTGTCATAATAAATTTCACAAAGCTGTGGGTGAGTTCAGGGTCAGCTGAGATATGCCTTAAAGGAAACCATTTATTCCTTTGCATTAGGATAGTTGTAGTTAATTTTGTGATTCATTGGAGCACAAAATAACTGACAAATACCGGATTTAATTTTTTGTCTCCGGTGGAGACTGGAGAATATATGAATTCTTACAGGTTCAGCTTGATACATATTTTAAGACACAGTTATTTTGTGTAAAGATGAAAGAATTCACATGGAGTTGATCATTATGGTAGTTTCTGATAAACCAATTACATTAATCACACTTTAAGGAGAGCTATTGATGTAATAATTTAGAACTAATGGTTGCTGACCAGCCTTGTACAAAGGTCAGATTTCATGATGACATTCCATGGTTTGTATTAAAGTGCAACGAGAGATTTCAGGTCATCCATATTTTCTGAAGTGATTTCATATAGATTAGACATGCAATAGATCCTACCTTTTATTTGGCTACAAAAATAACTTAAAATGAAGACAAAATGTACTTTGTGTATGCTTATATTTCAATAGAAACATAGGATGAATTTCGTATTTACTTCCGATACGAAATTAGCCAAAATTTAGAATTTTTGCCTAACAAGAAACCGTTCTCAGCTTAATCTTTCAGATGGGGATATTTTTGATAGAAAACTTTACACCAGTGCAAAAATTGGAATTTTTCCAAATTTTTTAGACACACGGTTTTTGAATCTTCTGGTTGCACTTTACATTTCATCTCTCAGCATCTGTGATATTTTCAGGTGAATGGATTTGATTGCCGCTGTGTGGATCCATACTATGGCGTGAGATGTGAAGCAAGTTCATGTGATAACATCCAATGTCAAGCAGAAGCACAGTGTCTAGCACTGTCACAAACACAATTCAAATGTCTATGTCCATTTGGGTTAGCAGGGGACACTTGTAATGAAAGTAAGTTACTCAACTTCTGTACTTCTATATACCTGTGTCATATGGGATGCTTTAGAAAAGAGGTCAAAGGTCATTGGGGTCATTTAAGGTCAAAGAAAAGGACTTCAATTTGCGTTTATTACAAAAATAAATGTGCTTCTACAAAAGGTGTTAGAATAATTTGTATGGAATGAGTCATATAGTATTTTAAGGGGAAGTGGTAAAATGTAATCGAGAGGTCATTGTTGAAAAAGAAGTAATGCTTATTCATACAAAAATTGAGCAGCACAGAGTTGCTCAGAATGGTCAGTTTGGAGTGAGTTCATGGGGTGTTAAGAACTAAAAGTTGGAGGTCATCTTGGGTTCATTTGATGTTATTCTGTGAAACACTTGACGTAGCTCAGGAATGTGGAGAGTCTCTTTTCAGATGATTTCCTCTTTTCCAATGAAAAAATAGTGCCAAATTTCAGCTTTTATTGAAGTGGAGTCACAAAAAAAGCCTACATTCAGATAAAAAAAATAATTAAAAAAGTTAAGAACTATTTTGGGCTAAATATTTGTTTGTTATAAAGAGGGAATAAAAAGGCTTTCAGAAAATGTTTATTTGGTGTCATTTGGACTTGGAGGAAGAAGGTATGCCTACTTTGCTGACTTAAAATTCCTGTTTGGCCGATTATGAGCCAAACAAATAAATATCGTTTACAGAGAGTAACGTGTCTTAGCAGTGCATTTGAGGTAAAACATACACGAAATTATTGTCAAACACTAGAAGGTGGAGAATAATTGCAGGATTAATCAAATTAATATCCCTGGAGATTACAAAAGAAAATGCTGAGGGAAAATATGGCAAATTTTCCAAAATAAGAAGTCATGATAGTTGTGTAAGACCCACAGTTTACTTTGGATCAGAAATTTCATTGTTAACATACAACGAAACTGGAGCAAAAGTGAAACTATAGGAGGTTTTGTATTCAGCTTGAAAAAACAGTGCAATAATGATTTTTAAGTTTTAATTCCAATTTATTTACAGAAATTTAGTTAGTTCTCACAATTGTGTGCCTTGAGTATACTGTATTTGTGCAAAATAATTACCTTAGAGATGAAAACAAAAATCTCTTAGCAGTTTCAGTATATTCAGAAACTGAGGACATTGATATGGAGTGATTTCAAAAACTGACTCTTTATGATTGAACACTGGGATTTTTAAAATGTTGAAGATATTTTACTTATAATTATGTTACAAAATAGTCGTTTTATTCAAACTGATATGTTTTTTTAAGAAGAAATCAATTCCAACTGAATTTGCATGTGTGAATTGTCTTGGCTATAATGAGTTGTATGGCTAAAAGTAACCAAAATATTTTAGGTCTCTCTGCCAAATTGACTAAATATTACACTGAGCTGATTTCTTTACACCAATGTTGACTGAAAACATATGCCATTCCCTTCTGAGAAGTGGAATGCCCCAAATACCTACTTTTAGCCCCCTAAAAGAAGAAATGGTCTCGACAGTGACCCCAGGTCACACCTGTCGACCATAGTCTCTCCCACAGTTCCGTTTTGGCCGCCTTACAAACGGAAGCCCGTGTTACCGCAGCTCTGTCATTAGCAGCCAAAAAAGTAACTGAGATTGTGCTACTGGGATAGTTGTCGGCTCTACGGGGGGGGAAATACTCCTACTACTTTACCATAACTATCTGGATATAATTTACTGGATATAACTGGATTGATAGCGCTCATTCGGGCTGGTGTGGTATTATTTTATTATATGGTGTGGTATATTAATAAAATTATGTCAAAACTGTGTTTGAAAAATTTCTTTAACCGTTGTGACTCAGTTACCGAGTTGCTTGTGTGTCCTGACGCTGCGTACCGGGAGACCTCCAGGGCACGCTTGTTATTTTCGGTACGGTTGTATGCGCACGCTCTATGCACATTAGCAACTTCCCGCTACCCGTCTTTCATGGCGCATAATTGCGTACGCTCCCCCCGCAAATTTTTTTTTCCCCATTATGAGTGGGATCCATCCTCTTGGGTCGATCACAGGCAATGTTCCCGCACCGACCGGTGCCCGTCTTTCTGCATTGGAAGTCGGATGTTCAATGGGACAAAAATGAACATGGGTACGCCGCTTGTGTTGCGTACACGGGGAGGGGGGGTGGGTGGTAGGCGGGCTCCGGTCTGGGGTTCATCCAAGGCAGCCGGTGATGATTGGGCGTCCCAACAAAAAAAAAAAAAAAAGGTGGGGTAGCTTCGGCTACTTCGCGGAGCTGACGGGGTGGCTTAGGGCCGCCTCCTCAGCGCCACGGCAGTGGCTAGCTGGTTCAGCCCTAGGGATGCTCAGCGTGCAGGATAGCGCCGGTCTGCTCTGCCAATCCCCCGGGGGGCTTGGCGGCTGCGGGCACTCAGGTAGTGGTGAGTGGTGATGGTGATTCTGCGTCGCCCGGGTGCTACTCCATCACCGAGGTGCAACACCTATCGGGGTACGGTCCCGGTGTCTTCGGGAACTTTGACCTCGACCACGGTAGCCATCACTTCGGGGTTGTTACGGCAAACCCTGGGGCACTGGCTTCGGTATCCCTTGACGGGACGCCGCAGGTGTTGGCTACGCTACTGCACCCCGCGGGGCTAGACTTGCTAGTCATGCAGTGCCTCCCCAGCTGGCACCACTAGCCGGCTCGGGCCCTTAGGGGCTTTTTTGTAGCGAGTGGTGCTCCGGTGGGCTGGCCTCCGCAGTCGAGTGGAATGCTGGGGGTGGGACAGTCTGGATAGTCACCACCGCGCCTCCGCGTCGGCTGCACAGCCGCAGGCACCAGGTGCTGTCGGGCTGCTTCTGACCCGCTTTCGAGAGGGGCAGTTGCGCCGCTGCTTGCAGCAGTTTGCTCATTTCTGGGAAGCCCTCAAGCTGCGGCGACAGGGGGGCCTGGTACCGAGGCCGGGAAGGGCGGTGTACCGTCCACTACCTTCGGCTTACGTGCCCGGGACTTGGGGGTCGTCCCCACGCCTTCTCGGCCTTACCATCGTCAGGGTAGGGCTGGTGCAGTTGAACCTTGTGGATCCTGCGGCCCAGCCTATGCCAGTCGGCTTGGTCCCTGCGGGAGGCCCTGTTGTCGCCGCCCAGGTGGCCTTCCGCCTCCATCCACTCGTTCTGTTGCACCGTTCCTCTCAGGATCCTACCAGGCAGACTTCCGATGTTTGGAGGACAGCGCTGGCGGGTTGGACCGGGCTCGGAGGAGAGTCACTTGGGTGATAATCCTTCGACAGCCGTAGACGTCCGCGGCAGTCGGAGCCGGAGGAGGTGGATACTCTTCCCGCGTGAACCCCAATGTGCAGCGCAGGGCGGCTGAGAGTTCGGACTGCCTTGCGCGCCTGAGCGGCGTTCGGAGGAGGGACAGCTCAAGCTGGGCTTCCCTATCCTCCATCCGGAACGCGTCCAGGCATTGACACTTCACCCCACCCCACCCACAACGTGCCCCCGTCTACTGTGGAAGCGGTCCGGGGAGGTTACTCAGAAGTCTATTCGGTTCCCGGTGAAAAACTTTCGCCAAGTCGTTGAGAACTACCGAAGGAGACTTCTTCCTGAGGACTCCAACCTAGATCTCGACATAGCAGCCAAGTTGCAAACGGGCAAGGCCACCCCGACTGCGTTCTCCCCCCTCTGGGAGGACAGTTGAGACACCTAGACCATGGCGGTGACCTCTGGTATCAGGCTGGTGCTTTCTCTATGGTCCTCGACCACGACCTCAGATCCTCGGGGGCGAGGTGGGAGCTTTCTCCTCGGAAGCCTCTGATGCCTCGGGAGATCTTCGGCCTAAGAAGAAGAAGAAGCGCTGCGCTCCCTTCTTCCAGCCAGTGCCGCAAGCAGGTGAGTCGACACCGCCTCAGCCAACCAAGAAGCCCGCAGCCCAGGCAACTTCTTCTCAGAGGTTCCGGGGCCAAGCCGAAGGCTCGTCCCCTTCCCAAAAGCAAGGCGCCGGGAAGGGGGAGAAAGACTCGTCCTGAGGGACACGGCGGGCCGCGGGGTCTCTCCTTCGGGAGGGGTCCTTACCACCTCCGGTGGGCGGCAGCTTAAGTTCTTACGTGCGGGAATGGCCAGCCATTTCTCCACGCACGTTGGGTGCTGAGCGTGGTTGAACGGGGGTATCGACTAGAATTTCACTGCGAAACCCCCGGCGACTTCCCATCCGAGACCCACCCCCCTTACGGGGGAAGCCGAGAACCAAGTTCTTCTGGACAAGGTTTCGGCGCTCTTGGCGAAGGCTGCCATCTCCCCAGTCGACACCCCCTTCACCGAGGGGTTTTGTTCGACGTCTTCTTGGCTCCCAAGAAGACCGGGGATTGGCGTCCCATCATGAACTTGAAGCCTCTGAATCAGTATCTCAAGCCGAAGAAGTTCAGGATGGAAACACTCGCGTCGATCCTGCGATGTTCCTTTGAAGGGAGCTGGGCGTATTCTTTGGCTCTGAAAGACGCCTACCTACCACATTCCAGTCGCAAAAACAGCCCGTCGCTGGCTCAGATTTCAAATCAAGGGCCAGTCGTACGGAGTGGCCGTGTCTCCCCTTCGGACTATCCACCTCTCCTAGGGTACTTCACGATGGTGACACCGGAAGGGGGCGCCTTCCTCAGTCGTCAGGGGTCAACCTCTGCATGTACCTGGACCACTGGCTAATCTACGGTCCGTCGCCCCCAGGCGACGGACCGAGATGGTAGTCGTACCATTAGGGGTGCAGAGGTTGTTGGGCTTCATTGTCAACTTCGACAAATCGCGCCTAGCCACTCTCAAGAACTAAGGGATCTGGGTGCGCGGCTGCAACTGCCTTCCGGGCATTGCGAACCGACGGCCCGAGCGGGGTGGATGTCGTGATCAGACTGCGACATCCAGGCGCCTGCTACGCAGGCCCCCGCTCGAGACTGCGCTTCGCCTTTAAGACTTGATGGCCAGTCCGTCGACTCGATCCCGTACTGTCGCTTCCATATGAGGCTGCTTCAAAATGCACCTCCGGACGGCAACTACAGGCCGATCAAAAGCACCAAGATTCCCGTATGATCCCCATCAACTTGGGGATCCAGGAACACCTGGCATGGTGGTTTCACCGCCCCAACCTGACTCGGGGAATTTATTTCACCGGACTCCTGTCGATATTGTTGTCACTACGGACGCGTAGAAGTCGGGTTGGGGGGGGTTTCACCCTAGACCTCAGCGCCTCGGGGACGTGGTCCGCGGACCGAGGCTCCGGCCCATGTCAATCGCCTCGAGTTTGTGCATAGAAGCGAACTCTTTCTCACTTCAGGCGATTGTGACCAACTCCAGTGTCCTGTACAGACGACAACTCCACCGTTGGTGCCTACATCAACAGCAGGGCGGGCCTCGCCCCGTCCCTGTGTCTCGTGCCATGCGGCTCATAGCGTGTTGGGTCGGGACCGGGGGGTCGCATCACGTTGCCGCAGTACACATTCCATGGGCCGTCACTTCCTTGCCGCGATCTGAGCACGCTGCAGATGACGGCCTCGGAATTGATACTGACCGGATGTCAGTACGTGAGATCTCGGAGATTATATTCCTCAGATCGACCTGTTCGCCTCGTACTGCACCCGGACTCAACGACCCGGGTGCGTACGCTGTCGACGCTCGGCGATAGACTGGACGGGGTTCACGGCCATGCCTTCCCAACCAATCCGATTCTACATCGTGTAGTTTCGAATATTGGGCGGGAGGCGTGCTGTGTCATCCTCATCGCTCCCTTTTTTGGGCGAAACACTTTTTGTTTCCGCCCAATGTGGATCGCTTGCGTCTCCGCCGCTGCGTCTACTGATCCGTCCGGATCTTCTATCATTTCCGGACGGAGGGAGCGCTGGAGCACCTAGCGTTGACTGTGGGGCCATTATCCGGCCGCGATGCCGAGATTCTGGCTTTTTCGCAGAGGGCTGCCTTCGCTCATATCAGCAGGAAGGAAGGAATTCCACCATGGGATTTACTCTAAGCGTCTTGGACCCTACTTCCGCGGGTGTGAGCGACGAGGGGTGTCTCCGACTCGGGCATCTGTAGCTGAGATCGCTGACTTTCTCACTGATCGCTTTGGATAGCGGACTTGAAACTCGACTGTCCGAACTACAAGTCCCGCTATCCTATCGATCCATAGAGGTTTCGAACGACGGATCAACCATAATGACGAGGCTCGATCCGCCTCCTTCTAGAGGGGATGTCTAATACACGACCTCCTTCCAGGAAGACGTCCCACCCTGGGACCCTTAAACTGTCTTATACGATTTATTGAATCCCCCGTTCCGACCTATGGTGGAGGCATCACTAAAACATGTCACCATTGACATGGTCGCTCTCGCCTCTGGGGACATGGCTCGGAGAGAAGAAATATCTCGATGTCAGCGTCAGAATTCTGTCGGGACAGGTCCAATTGTTTCTTCAGGCCGGATTTTCTGGCAAAGAACTAGTCATCCATTCCACACTCACAATTATCTTACCCCGAATTGCATGTCAGTCTTCGGTGCGGGAAGATCCCTGTGGTGTCCAGTTCGGGCCCTTGATTACTATAAACGTAAAACTAGTCCACTCAGGGCTCGAACTACCTCGTTTTCTTCACACGCTGCCCCCCACGGGTCCGCGTCGAAAGCGATAATTTGCTAGATGGATTAGCGCTGAATTAATGATTCCAGACGAGGTGATCGGAGTTCCCAGCTCGAGCCCATTCAGTCCTAACATCACGTCATCCTGGCCTATCACCGCGGAACTCATCATTGTCCGAAATCTCGAAGGCTTATGTCGGGGAGGTCTCCCACAACGTTTTCGTCGTGTACTACAGAAACTACAAACGCCACAAGAGAACGTTGCGAGGCACTCCTGCAAACAACACTAAATTCACTACACTATACATAAATTCTCCCATCCGGTTGCCGACTATGACGCTCGCCCCGAAGTATTCCGTTGTAAGGTTAGCATCTATGTCCCCGATTTTTATGTTAAAGGGGGATGGCCCGAATTAACTATATGAAGTTTTCACCATCTTGATGAGTGTCCTCGCTCCAAAACCCCATCTGTAAAGTTTCGCGCCGATATTTCAATCCGTTTTTGATGCGAGAGCACAAAACGTAATTTTGTAACCCCATTGAGTACTGTGTAAATAATAATATTGGTCTGACCAAAATGGGGCACTTTCGCGTCATAACTTCCAAACCACATATCCTTTGGCTCTAAGATTTCACAAGCGAAATGAGAAAAATATTAGCGTTCTTCTGATCCAAAATGTTGAACCACTTCCGGTACAATTGGGGCTTCTGGGGACGAGGCAATAAGAAGTGAAGAAGGAAATAAGGCAGGAATATTAGCGGATCGGGCCAGGGACCTTTAATGCCCTTTAGGCCCCTTCACATATGTGCTTTATTTTGGTGCAGTCGCACCTTTGGCCTGCTTCTGTTGACTGCTCCTGAAATATCATGCTCCACTCCGACTGAGTGATCAGTCCTGGTGTTGATTGAAAATATTCATTCAACGGGGTTATTCATAT
The DNA here is from genome assembly GCA_023653785.1 of Ophioderma brevispina. Taxonomy (NCBI): domain Eukaryota; kingdom Metazoa; phylum Echinodermata; class Ophiuroidea; order Amphilepidida; family Ophiodermatidae; genus Ophioderma; species Ophioderma brevispina. The sequence continues at coordinate 24,374 of JAMKCH010076950.1, read as the reverse complement.
GTTTCAGTCAACATTGGTGTAAGGAAATCAGTCAGTTCATGATTTAGTTAAAAACCCATTATGTTTTATAATCATCTACTGAAGCCGCATTTCCTTCCAATGTTGACTTCCCACTTCCATGCCCTGCCCCACAGCATGATATGTACGCGCGTTCGTGTGGGTTGACAAACGGAATTAAGGAAGAGCGAAGGTCGACAGGGTTGTGGACCTGGGTCACGGTCAACAGGACCATTTGTTCTTTTAGGGGGCTAAATAGGTATTTTGGGGATCCCTCTCAAAGGCAATGCAATGTTTCAGTCAACATTTTCAAGGAAATCAGGCTTCAGTTAGATGATATAAAACATAATGTGTTTTTGAATATGTTAAATATTTAAAAAAAAAAAAAGCACCAAATAAAAATCTTCTGTAGCCTGTTTTATCCCTATAAAACCAACCAAAGCAAGCATTCAATCAAAATAGGTTTACAGTTGAAGAAAAAATCTTCCTGAATGTAGGTTTTTAATGACTCACACTGTATTTTCTGTGTCTTGGCCTCTCACCCCTGCTCAGAATAATCCTTGGGGTTGAGTTTAAGTTGTTTTCAATGCATGTTTTTCTGCAGGAATGAATAGGTTTTATCCAAAATTCAAATGACTTGCAGAGTTCAAATGGCACACAAAATTAATAAATTAAAGTACTATAACAATTAAATCTACTGCACTTTTGGTGCTCTTGGATCAAAAGCATTTAGATACTTAGAAATACAGTTCGCAAAAAAAAAACCGTGAGAAAATGTTGAGCAACGACTTGTGATTTAATAAATTAAAAAAATTGTCCAGGATAACACCGTTTGTTGAAAACTGGAGTCAGCTCGATTTTACTCCTAACAGTTTGGAGGTAGGCCTAAATACAAATTGTACATTACATCATATCTAAAAGTATTCAGAAGACAATGTGTCCAAAGACTAATTTCTTTGAATGAAATTGCCTGTAACTGCAAATTATACTTTTAAGCCTGGCATATTATAACTGTTATTCTTTTGTTGAGCAGGTCTTAATGTAGATATTCCATCTTTTGAACCCACAAGCTACCTAGCCTTTACTTCACTTTTCCTGTCCTGCAGACAAATTTTATCAGCCAAGACCAATGAACCAAATGGACTGTTATTGTATTCTCAACCTGTATCAACAATGGTAAGGGGTCAACACTCAAATGTGGATTTTGTTTTAACAGGATCTTTTTTTATGTTGGATTGTTCGCAACCAATAAATAACCAGGCATCATTGATTGCCTACAAGACCAAAAGGCTGACTGCATGGTTCTTTGTATTTCCCAGTTTTACCAAAATTGAACTACATCCTTTCTTATTATATACCCGATTGCATTTGTGATGATAATCACACACAAATGTATGGTCCATGCACGGATCATAGGGTGTAACGCCCCGCTTGGTCCCGAAGCCGGTTGGTCTCGGTAATTAGTTATCAATGCTTAAGTAACCTGATACTACATGAGTGGTTTGCGCTGCTGTCAATCAACTTCCGTTATCTTTGCCAATGTCGTGTCCACATGTGTCTGTTATTTACTTAGTTTTAACAGTGCTTATAAAAAAACTTAGAACTGTTTTAATCAAGCTATATTATTTTGCTTTACATGTATTATATATAGGTTTGTATTCACAAGTTTTCCTTTAAACAGGATATCTTTTAAAATGTTTTACATCAGTATTTTAATCTAAGTAATGAAAGTCACACTTTGTAGAAGGAAACTATATTTAAAGAAACTTGTGTCCACATTGTTGGTTGTTTTTCTTTTTAAAACAAGATATTCTTTTAAAATGTTTTTCGCATTTTAATTTTACTGTCTTTTTTAAATCTTTTTATGATTTTAATGAAAAAGAAAGTAGCACTATTTATTAACTAAATATCTTTTAAAATATTTTTTATTTTACTTTACTCAGTCTTTTTTTGTCTTTTTATGTCACACTTGATTTAAACATTGTTTTCTAAAGATATTCTTTTAAAATGTTTTTGCATTTTACTTTTACATAGTCTTGTTTTTCTTTTATATTTTAATTTTAAAAAAGGAGAGTCACGCTCGATTTAAACAAGTTTTTCAAATAGATATTTCTTTCGTTTTCACTTATTTCCAACCGGACCCCAATCGTGGGGCGGGATCGCGTTTATTGCCTGGACCAACCAGGCAACTGGACCTATTGATAACAATGGGAACAAAGGAACAATAGAGGTGTTTATTGCCAGACACCAGCTTCGGGACCATATGCGGGCTAAAACCGATCTATATGGTTAAGTGTCTTTATCTTTCGCTTGATGAATGCCTGCAGTGAAATAGTAAATTAATTGGTCGATTAATTTGGAAGTCTTAAATCAACAATTAAAACTTAATGTAAAACACTGTTGTTTTAGCCTAAGATGCCACCATAGATTTAACAAATTTTGAATACCAGCATTTTAACAATTTAGAATGATTAGCACTAACTTTCGTTCCCTTTTGACATGATATATAATATACACATGTGAACAGAGTTTTTGCAGGTGAAGTGTATATAATGCTGTTTAAGAATTAAAAAATTACTTGTTTTTTAAAATTTATTTTGCATAAAGAAGAACTTAACGTTGCAAATTGAGTTATTACACCATAAGAGTTAGTGACACCAAGAGATGTTAAAAGGCACTATCAGGGATTTATTGACAGATGGCTTTTCTACAGGATTGGAAAGGTTGCCGCATGGATTAGGCTGTTGAGGTGAAAAGGGCAGGGTCAGTGGATGTTGAAAAATTTCAATTCTTTATAGAAATGAATGGCTATTTACTGTAGTTACTCCAGATGTGATTTTATTAATTTGAAAGAGTCAAATATCATATAGAGGTCATTTGCAGTCATTTTTTAAAATGCTTAAATTGGAGTTTGTGCAGAAATGATTGGGTATTACTAAATGTTCAGAATGACTTCCCAATCCATTTTAAGGCAAATATTGGCTTCAGAGAGTCAAAGATCATTAGTGGGTCAAAGTTGTCATAGCTTGATAAACTGAGAGTGTGTTTAATTTACTACATTAGTGGTGTTCTTGTATAACTTGTAATTTTCTTTTTATCCCCCTGGCTTAAAAGCAGTAGGGGGACTTTTGCGAAGTTTACATGTCCCTGTATAATGTGTTTCAGTTTGGTTAGGTTTTTGTTTTCCGGTCGTCTTTGAAAAAGAGTCTGATTTAAACCAGACTTGGGGTTAGGTGCAGTAGAGTTCCTCATAGTGATGAGGTCACGTCGGACCAAGGTCAAAGGTCCATCTGAGGTCATGTTCCAGACTGCCATCTTGCCAGGGTGATTCCCGCAAGTTTACTTCTGTTTTTTCTATGTTATAATTATCCAGATTGTACCAACATCCAATGTTTAGGATGAACCTTTTTGGCTATTTTCACATGAAATCTCCCTAATATGAAATCAACAAATAAAAGACCAATGTAGGCCTGCATTAATGCTGTGCATACAATCTCCTGCAGCAATGAAGCTGCATATAGTTAACCAATTTAGAAAAGATAGTGTGCACAAAGCTTATTTTAGTGTTGGTGAATAGGAAACTAGTCAATGATTGACACCATGCAAAAGTTGTTTGGGATGAATTAGTAATAATATATCTGTCTTGTGATTAACCATCACTTCACGAATGTATGTTAGGTTACAAAGTAGATTTCATTCGACACCTTCCAGGGTGAAATCAAATTGTACATAAGAGAAACAATAACAAGTCAACTCCAGGGTGCAGAGTCTACATAAGATGAACACATGGGTTTTCCATTTTAAATCTAGCATAAGACATTATTTGAACCTCATTGGCCATTATATATTCATTTTTTTAAATTTTAAATTCCAGGTGACTATTCAGCTCTATCTTTTTGATGAGGGAGAATTTTCTTTAGGAATGAAGTCAGGAGAGAACCCAGACAGAGCTACACAGTACATACCACATATGCTAATGATCAAGTTCCATACTATAGAAACCTTGCTACTTCTACCATTTATTCTGTCCCTATAACAAGCAGACAGGACTGCAGTGCCATTGAATGGTCTACCATTCTGAGATAGGCAAAGTCTATGTGGTGTTACAAGTAATGACTTCTTCTATGCCTTTGTTATAGGTGGATGGCCCGATTTGCTTAAAGGATATCAAGTTTTCAGCTTGATAATTTGCCTTAAATTTCACGCAATATGTCCTAACTCCCACCGTTTTAGATGTGAGAGCTAGAAACTTATTTTGTGAGCCCATAGAGACTTTGTAAAATTAATTTGGTCTACCAAAATGTTACATTCTTGCTCATAACTTCCAAACCAAACATCATTTAATCTTAATTTCACAAGGTAAAATGAAAATAGTAGCTTTTCTGTAGACACCAAAATTTTGACCACTTCCGGAAAATTTGGGGTTCTGGGACGAGGCTAGTTGCATCGGGCCATGGCCCATTAACTATCAACTTGATTTTAAAAATGTTAAAATTCTGCAACTATGAAAGTAATGAAAACCAGTGAAGCAAACTTTGGCTAAGACCCCCCACAACAACAAACTACTGGTAGAGGTAAACTTCTTTTTCTTTTGGTGTGGAGGTTAGTAGGCAAATCAGTGTTGTAGGCCAATTTAAGTGTATTTTATACACCTGGGCCCTATTTCACAAAATTTAAGATTAATCTTAAGTGAATTTAAGAAGAGTTATTCTAATTAAGTCTACATTTTTTCTTAAGAAAAAAATATGTAGAATTTGTCAGGTGAAAAAAAAGACATATGTATTAAACAGATTGAGATTGAACTTCATAAATCTCAATATAAAAATTCTTTACACAGTCGAGGAACTTGACTGTGTTTTGTTTCTGAACGATTTCATTCTTCTTCTTCTTTCTGTCAACATGTCAATATCTCAGACATACTTCATTCGATATTGACCAAAACTAGAAACAAGGACAAGTACATACATACAAACTTTTGACATGACCAAATTGGTGTCAAAGGTCACGATAGGGTCACAGGAGTCAACAATGTTAACCATGCGAAATATCTAGAATTAGTTCAAATCTCAAAACTAATACTGGGCTATTCCATGTCAACACTCGAGATGTGCACCGCAGCATGTCATGGATTTTTTTCTTTTTTGGTTGTGATGAGAAATGGAAATCCTGCAATTTTGAGCTTCATACTGCCTTTCGTTTTCCCGCAGCAGAATTAAGAAATTCAGGGGGGTCACCACCAAAAATGCTGTGTGGTGCGAACGACACCTTTGAAAGGGCCATGAACTTATAATGGACCCCTCCAGAACTTTGAAAATCACTATCTGGGGTATTTTTTGGGTGTAAAATTCAAATCTGGCTTCCAAAATGTGATAGCTCCTTTACTTTTAAAGTTATTTGGGTGTAAAAATGCAATATCTTTCATCTGGGACCAAGTTTGGGGGTCAGAACTCCACAAGTAACAATATTTTTACTGTCCATTTTTTGTTAATCTGAGTCACACTGAGTCACACTTTCTTCCAGTACAATAATCAATATATTCGGTAAGTAATAAGTGAGTTACAGCCCATTGAAAAATCCTAATTATGCATTTTGACATATATTGACCCCCCTGAAAATCAATGTTGACATTCCACAGCACCCGTCTACTTCAGATATGTTGAAGATACATCAATAAAGAACTATTCTTGAAAGAACCAGCTTGGTGTCTTGATGTCTTCTTTGTTTTCAACACAAAACACTTTTGTTGATATCCCCATAGAATGCATATGGTGATATACACTGTGCATGTACAATGACCTCTAGGTCACGTATACCTTTGTGTGGTAACTTTGAGTGTGTATTTTGTTGTGAAAAAATGAAGACACCGAGCTAGTTCTTTCAAGGAAAGTTGTTTAATGATTTATCTTCAACATATCTGAAGTAGAGGGGTAATGTCGAATGTCAACATTGGTTTTCAGGTGGGTCAAAATGTGTCAATAAAGTACAATTACCATTTTCAATGGGCTGTACCTCATTTATTTACTTTTCTAATGTGTTCATAATTGTATTGGTTTAAATTTCTACTATGTAACTCTGATTGACTAAAAGATGGGCAATAAAATTATTCTTACTTTTGGAATTATGACCCCCCCCCCCAAACTTGGCCCCGAATGAACAAGGTGCATATTTACGCCTCATTAACTCCAAGAGTAAACAAGCTATGAATTTTCTTATGCCAGATTTGAATTCTACACCAAATATTACCCCTAGGTAGTGAATTTCAAAGTTTTGGAGGGCTCCATTACTAATCTGTGACCCTCTCAACATAGTCTTTCACATCGGGAGGCACTTTTGATGGTGACCCCCCTAAATTTCCAATTGCTCTAGCGGGAAAAACGAAATGGACTATGACGCTAAAAATTTCAGGATTTTTTTATCTCATCAATGTCTACCACCACACTAAAAGCGAAAAAATCCATGACATGCTGCAGTGCACATTTTGACATGGAATGGCCCTACTGTCATCTTGTAGGACTGATCAACACTACAAAAAAGTCAATAATGACTGGTATATGATGCATGGTTTAAGGGTCTAGGTCAAAATGCATCCAAATGATGGTACAATTCAAATCACTTATCCTACAGGTTAATGGTATGATCTTGGGGTCATGTATGTGGTGTAGTTTGACATCCCCCACAAAAGTCCTGAATGAAATTTTGATCAAAGATCATCTGGGGTCACTAAGGTCAAACTCTTTTATTGTGTGTAAAATTTAAAACAAGGTCAAATAGAAAATCTTTTTAGTGCATCCTGTAGGACTTGATTAGAGGTCAATAAAAGTCAATCATGATCCCATCACTTGATCCATGGCTTAGGGGTCAAAGGTCAAAATCAAATTTCATTACACTTCAAACCACTACTACAAATTACATAGTATGATACAGGATCATTGTATTGGTGTCGGTGACATCCCTACCAAAAGTACTTAATGCAAAATTACAATCAAGGTCATCTGGGGTCATAGGGGTCAAAAGTTCATTTTTACAAAATATGATATGCCTACAGAAAAGTATGGTCACTTGACTCATGCATATGAAGCAGCTTGAGATCCTTCACCAAAGTTGTGCTCGTCATGAGGTTAAAGGTCATTAAGGGGGTCACTTCCGGTCTGAGTACTCTCAGCTGTGTTCAGATCTGTCTACAGATCTTGTTTAAATTTCTTCTCAAATTGGCTAAAGATAATAACCTAAGAAGAATAACTCTTCGTAAATCCACTTAAGATTAATCTTAAATTTTATGAAATAGGGCCTTGGTGACAAATGTAAAATTAATATATATCTATCTAAACTATTAAAAATGAGAATTGTCTTTCTGTCTGCCTAAAAATCTTGCCGAGCTTTGATTTATTGATCTGAAAGTTAGAATGGCGATAGGGAGCATCCATGCAACATTTTTGGTCATCTTTGTTAAAGAGACACTGGCACATTTGAAAAATAATGCGCCCTCACGAATTTTCAAAATTGATATTTTTGCATGGTTTTAAAGCTTATATACATTACCCCTGAACTTATGGGTAAACGGAAAGATTTATAATAAAATGACGCCAGCGACATTAATTCAGCAGACAACGGAAATGGCATTTAACACAAGAAAACGCACTGGAGTTGATTCCCACGGCATGCACCTTGTTTGACTGGTCTATGACCTTCGCGGTTTTAACATCAATGAGTATGAGTCTATGATATTCATGTAATAGACCGACAATGTGTTGATTAATGTCCCTGTTTTGAGTATGCTATTTTTCTGTGTGAAATATATCTGGATTCTTCCAATGGCCTAAACTATCATTTGCAAGCAAATTGAAGATATTTCATATTTTGTGAAAATGTTTCAGTGCCACTTAAGTGCTCCCTGTGGTTATATGTCATACAGTGGGCTGTTCAGCTGAGAATCATGAAGTTGGGTAGATAAAATGGCCAAGACATTTTGTACAATCTGTTTGTGACAAGCCCAACTGCTAACCTTGTCAATAAAATCCTTGCATGCCTGCAAATGATTGTTTTTCTTCTATAGAATCTGCTACCACTGCCTCACTTAGCCGTTACTGATTTTCAAGGCTGTATCAATAACCTAGAACTAAGTGGCCACCCAGTGGACTTGTCTACTGACCTGTCTGAAGGAATCAATATTGGTAACTGCTTTGTCACTCTTTGTGAATTTGTTGATTGCAGTAACAGAGGAAACTGTACAGAATTGGTAAGGAAAAGTAACAAAGATAAAAGTTTATTTCAAATGTAATTTCATTCTTAAAATAGTTTTATGCAAAGTTTACTGCAAACTTTCTTTAGTATTTTATGTAAATTTAAATGTTAACACCTGAAATCTCAATCAGTTTGATAACAAAGTATATCTCTAATACTTTTCTTCTGGGATCTAGGCTGCAAGTAAATGTGACATAGTCCTAAGCTGTGTGTTGCATAGTCACTTTTTATAGCAACTTTTTCCCTGCAGTGAAATATCAGGATAATAGTAGGAATATTCTTTGTCATGTGATGTACATGTAGTACCCACCAATCAAATGATAGGATTATTTTTAAAAGCATTTTACAAATGATATGTAATTTGTTAAGGTTTCTGCTTGCTTCGACAAAAAAGTTTCACTTCTGCTCAATTTCCTTTGGTTTTTTTCTGGACTTAAAGGCTAATATCTCAAGATGACCAAAATGTCAGTTAGAAACTTGTAATACTAAAGTGACAAAATGCAAAATTGCAATTTCATCCAGAGTAGATCAAATCTGCTTGTATATTTGGGCACATAATCCTCTACTTAACTCAATGGTTCAGATGACAACAACTTTATTAGGCAAGTTGTGGAATAAGGCCATGGATCACAAAATGTTTTTGAGCCAAGATTTAGATTATTTTTTTCTTGCTCTTTCTAGTCTGGCAGTGATTATCAGTGTAGCTGCAGTGTTGGCTATGGTGGCAAGGATTGTGAGATGTCTTTATGTGACACAGAGAATCCCTGTAGACATGGTGGACAGTGTATCAATGAGCTTACTGGTACTACTTGCAGATGTACACTGGGATATGCTGGACCTATTTGTGAAACACGTAAGACATTATCAGCTTCATTTTATTTAATGACATCTCTAACAAGGGTATGCCTGCATCAGTGCAAGCACTGCTTTCCATAAGGGCCCTTGATGAAATGCCCTTCAATATGCTCATTCACAAAGGATACAGTTCAGTGGCCTTTGCTTGTATATGTATTAACATCAATTGACCTTATATGTTCTGGGTATCATAACTCATACTAAAAAACTAGAGGGTGCATTTCCTAAATACACTGCTGAATGAAAGTTACTGAACTTTGCCATGGGAATTGAGACTTTCTTGGCTGTTAGTGACAGCAATGTTGGGTTCATACTTCATCGGCAGACATTGGCCGATACTAGACTTTTCCATATACTTTTCACACAATGCATACTATGCACTCGGTATGTAAAGCATGTTCAAAAGCAAAGCGTAGGCCAAGACCTGCCAATGAAGTATGAACCCACCATAACTTGTATTTGATTATACGTTTCCTTAGGGGAGTTTCTGTAACCTGACCCATCTGACACACTTTTTTCTGACACACTTATGAATTTGAAAACCCTTCACAGAATAAAACACATGTTTATTCCGTTAAGGTTTCCAAATTCATAAGTGTGTCAGAAAAAAGTGTCCGGTTACGGAAACTCCCTTTCCTTAGGGATGGAAAATGAGTGGCTGTTAATTCAGGAGAACATTAGAAAATTACATCAGAACAATATCTTTCATCACATTAACATAAAACTGTCAATTGTGATGTTTTTCCAGTCAAAAGTGTATAATTTCTTGAAATCGGCTGAGCAGTGTTTTTACCTTTGACCCAGTAACTTCACTCTACTGTACAATGTAATTCAATTCACTTGATGTTACAGACAAATCCTGCTACAGACAAATCCTGTTACAGAGAGCCTGCCATACAAAATATTGAAATTTGCATAAATTTACATATATTTCTGCATAATTCTACCTATCTATCTCAGCCATTTTCAGCCCACTGCAGTGCGAAGACCTCCTCAAGCTGGTGCCACATGGACCTGTCCTGTGCTGCTCTCATCCATGTCATGCCTACAAAATTCACAATTTCATCTCTCCATCTTGTTTTTTGCCTACCCCTACTTTGTGAACCTGTCATTGGCCGCCATTCTGTGGAATGTTTTGTCCATTTATTATCATTTGATCGTGCTATGTGTCCTGCTCATCTCCATTTTTTATTTTTGATATGTTTAATGATGTCTTACACTTTGGTCTGCTTCTTATCCATCTGCACGTCTTCCTATCTCCTTTGGTGATACCTAGCATACATCTTTCCATACTTTGTGTGGTTTTGAGTTTCTGCTCCATGTTTTTAGTGACAGCCCATGTCTCTGCTCCATAGCTCATTGCTGGTATGATGCATTGATTGAACACCTTGCGCTTCAGACGTATTGGCAACTTACCCTTCATGAGGTTATTCACCTTTCCAACTGCACACCATCCAGCTTGAATTCTTCGTTTTAATTATTAATACATATGTATATTTTAAACTATTTAAGTTTCTTAGAATAAATATGTACTCATATTTTTAATTTACCATAGAACCCTTTTTCAAATCAACATGATGACCCTCGATAGTCTTGAAAACCATTGGTTTCACACACAGCTGTTGGGCATAGCCTTTATTTTGCCTTGCATAAGGCACCTCATTGGCAAGCGCTTGTGAATGTATAGGAGTGAAAAGATACTCGCATATGGTTGCATTTGCTATAACATTTCTGATGTTCAACTTGAGGTCTACTGTGGTTACTATTGTGATATTTATACACTGTGGTATTCAGTATTCCACACTTTGCCAACACTCCTACATCAGTATCCATTACCTGCAGACCAGCCGGTTAGAGACACTCTCATATCCATACATTCGACCAGAGCTTCCTATGGGTTATTGCGTACAGCCTTCATGCTATATCATGGGAACTTCTTCTGTCTGATGTAGTGGCCGCGGAACCAGGATTGTGAGGATAGAATTTGAGTGGGTGTGCCCTTGGGTAAGTTAGAGAAAATCTTGTAATGTAAGTTTTCATCGGACTAGTTTTTTTGTGTGTGTAGTATCCTTGAGGTTTTTTGCATTGGGGTGAGTGCTGGGGGGTCATGTGCATGTTTAAATATATCATGAACAATGGAGGTCCTCTAATTGTGGTCGAGAAGAATTGTGCAGTACAAAGTGTGTCCCATGTATGTGAATAAGCCTGATTGGTGTTATGCAGTAGTGAACATTAAAGAGACACTGGCATGTTTGAAAAGTAAGTGTGCCCTCACGATTTTAAAAAATCGATATTTCTGCATGTTGTAAAGCTTTTATATACATTAGCCCCACCTGAAATGGTTAAACCCAAATTAGCACCCTTATGGGTTTATGTAAACCAAACAATTTATATAATAATTGTCGCCGGCGACACATTTATTCAGGCAGATGATGGAAATTGCTTTTACACAAGAAAACATGCGCAGGAGCCTAATTCCCATCTCATGAACCCTTTTGACCGATCTGTGACCTGTGTGGTTTTAATATCAATGAGTACGAGTCTATGCTATTCAGTAATAGACATAGTTGTTGATTAAGTTACATCAAACTTAAATTTGGCTAAAATTACCTGGATATCTTTGCGATCAAATTGAAGAAAGTTCAATTTTGTGATGGCAGCAGTTTTATGTGTCAAAGTCATAGCAATAATTAATTCATGGCCGTCACAATGGTGTGATAAATCCGCGACGTTTTTTTTGTTGATTCAACAAGACAAGACTTATTTTCAATAAAGTGATAATTACTTTTACAGGTAGTGGTGGCCGCGAGGCTTGTGAGTGACCCCTTAACCCGTACCACATGGGTGACAGTAGATATCCAAAGGAATGGGAGAACTAGTCAGATGGATGTCACAGGTCAAAAGGTCATTTTACAATGCAGGCATAATAATTTATGTAGTTAAGGGGCACTTCATGATCCATAACCTTGTTTCCCTGCTTCCCAAAGGTTAAGATTTTGTGTCATCTGAGCTGATTGTGCCTTAACATGTGTACTTAATCTAAGGTGCAGATTCCATCATTTCCACAAGATATACAGTGTGGTAGTGTTATCTGTAAATTACCAGTCCTGACATACTGATAGTTTACTACTGATCGTCCGTGCCGCATTCGTTTAAAACAAGGATCCATGACCACAAACCCCAGATAATTTCTTGAATAGGCAATTCTGACCGCGTGTGAAAGCAGTGCAAACACAGTGCGGTTCGTTCGTGACCTTTACTGCAGTCAATATTTAAGGCAATGTAAGAAGTGACCTGACAAAGCACGATGTAACTGTTCGATTTTTTAGCAGACTATTAGGATTTGTTTTGACACTTCCATGCTTCTGCAGTTTTGTTTACGTGAGTAATCGGAAAAAATGACCTCTTCCGTCTTCGTACAAGGTGCTTAAAAAGTTTAAACTATAAGTTTACACTATGGGGAGATTAATTGTAAGAAGGAAGTTATTGACGGCAGCGTGCTTGTCACAGAAGTTTGGTGCGATCTATGCAGAAGACAGGCTAAAAACATCTTTCACAGTTTCACGCATGCGAGGTGCAGCAAGAACATCATTAGGCCTACTGACATGACTGATTACAAACCTATTATTGATGAAGTTAACTGTCACAAAACACAACATGGAATGGGGTGATCGGTGGACAGTGCGGTGATCTCTGTCTCTAACGAAATATCAACTTTGAGTTAAAATGGTAAATTTTATACAAATTCAACACTTTCTACATATTTCTACTCAGACTACTGTTTTATGGGTTGCTGCAGTCTTGATATTCAATTCACTGTCACAAATTCCAGGCCCAGAGCCCGAGAGATACTTGTACCGTACTTATATTTTATAGCTGCGTATACTTTAAATATATAAATCACTCCTCTTACTTGTGCTGGAGGATTTTTTCAACCGCTCCTCTACCGCTGGAGGATTTTTTCAACCGCTCCTCTACCGCTCTCCTTAGAAGTGCCAGAGGAGCTTTTTATCGCTCGCCTGCTCATTTCAAAAGATGATGTCTGACATTAGCTCACACATGATCGGAATCCACTGAAACTTCACCATTCAAAATTACACATTATAAGGCCTTGTAGTTTGGACTCTACTGTTTTGGGAGTGATTAATCTTGTGTGATATTTTTTAAACTTGTTTTTAAAAATTACATTTTGCAAGCAAGTTGTGTTCTTTTGTCTGAACCTGCTGAATATGCACACTTGATGTTATTTTGATTATAACATAGTACCTGTTTTGTTAAATAATATTTATTTCAATTAACTTATGATATGTACCAATAGTTGCAACTGTTTTAATTGTATATGCTTTGTATTAATTTGGTACTTATTTATATGCTCTCCATACCAAAAGCCATTAGTGGGATTTCCTGTGGTGGGTCCAGCCTTTAGTACCTGTAACCATTTCTTATACTTTGTATCCCACTGACATTAGCTGAGGGAGATTGTAATGGAGCACATGACTGGCTTATGTTGTCCATCATCCATTGTATGGTGTCCATCATCCATCATTATTATGCTGACCATCATCTGTCATATTGTCTATCATCTATTATTGTCTATCATATGTTGTCCATCATATGTTGTCCCATCATCCATCGTATGTTGTCCATCATCTGTCGTATGTTGTTCTAACATCCATCATATGTTGTCCGTCATTCATTGTATGGTGTCCATTATCCATCATATTTGTTCTGCCCTATGTCTGGATGCAAGGCAGCCAGGGGTATACAAGTTATAGTTAGTTTAGTTAGTTAAACCAAAGTTTTAAATCCGGTTTTGTCCCGGTGGCCGGATTCACCTCACACTCATCAATACTGCTGTGTGAGGATTTATACTTGCTGAATTTGCTGTAAATTTTGTATTTTGTTATGGCAAAAGAAAATTGAAATATACTTGTCATCCATATCTAGCTTCAAAGGCATTTATTCACTTTGAAAATGGTGGTGAAACCATAAATAATTGTATTTATTATATTACAGTTCCAAGAGTTGGTACATCCCAAGGTTCCCTGTCTTCACTCAATGTTTGAGTCTACTGTGTCTAGTGGTATGGATGATATCACTGCTGCTAGACTCAGGTTGTTTAGTAATGGGTTCACGGCTGTGTCCATCTCCTAACTACGGCCAAGAATACAGGTAGTGTCTGAAGTCTGCAATTTGAGCATTTTGCTTCCATTCCTTTGTGGGATTAAAACTAAACTTGGTTAAAATTGCAGTTTGCGTAAAAGGTCAGAGGTCAAATGTATTTTTTTTGGTTTTGGTCAATTGGAAGAAAATAATCTTCGTTGGCATTTTTAAGTTCAATATTTTTTCTAACAGTTGCTAACTTTGGTAATCAGATGGCATGAGACTTGAATATGCATTACTATGGTACACATTCACCTTTATCTAGTTTCGCCAGTTGTTTGAGAGCTTGAACTGGAAGCAACATTCTTAAACAAGCTGTGAAAATTTAAGCAATTTCATTGGTGATGCCGGGTTCATTCGTTTAATTGAACCCAGGTATTACGCCTGCGTAATTGATGTTATTTTAGTTGAAGCGCTCGCGTCCAACTGCGTTTTGCTACGTTTCGCGCTCGCACCTGCCCACGTTGCGTCTCGCTGCGTAGGCATCGTTGGCGTTCAAGCTGGGTTGTTCGATTGTTGTCACGGGTGGTGTCCGTCCTTTCTTGTTGTAATTAAAACCCGTAAAACACGCTAATTGAGTTAAGATGAACCTTAAATGATAAGCTGTTTAAAGAATGAGAATAAAGGTCTGATTTGGGTAACGGTACTCTCTTTACGACGAATTGAACCCGCGACAACATTATTTTTGCGGTGGAAGAACTTCGGCCATCCGGCCCCTCTGGTCTTCCACTTAAAATAATGGCATCGCCTTGGGTTCATTTTTCGTAAAGAGAGTACCGGTTCCCCAAATCATACCTTTTATTCTCTAAAGTGAGAGCATTTACTCAACAGTTCAATTCTCTCTCTACACAAACCAATTAACCTTTCCAAGAGGTGAATGCATTGTTTATGTAACCATATCATTATCCAAACCAGTTCAGGGTTCTACCCACAAAAAGGTGAATTGTACAAGGTGAATTAGAGGACCAAAGGACAATGTCGTGCCGTTAATTTTTAAAAACTCCCCCAAATGCTGAATGTTGATCAGTCAGGCCTATAGAACAGGGTGTCGTCTTTAAGAGACACTTATCAATCCAAAAATTGATGTGTTTATATAGGCTTGTCAGTGTGTTTATTGGTGTATATAGGCGTTCAGTGTATATGTTGTGTGTGCACCTATAAAAGTGTTGCCGATGGGAGGTTGAAATCAAGTTGTCACCAAACATAGGTCATACATGTAAGTACAACATGTGTAAGCCCCATATTTTAATGAGTTTTAAAATTTAAGTACTGAGGTCAAAGGCCATCTGAAGTCAAGAACACTTTTAGAGACACCTAACAGCAACACTTTGTAGTTCCGAGAATCACCTTTGATTAGACTCCCCAATTGTTTTAAAACTCTCTTATTATCTAAAAACAAACTCTTAGTACATTTTTTCTCCTAAGGTCCTGTTAAATTTACATATTTAGGCCCAGAAGATAATGAAATTTTTGTGTAACCTGAACTAATTGCTATCAAAAGGTTTTTCTTCACAATGCCATTTCTTTTGAAGTACCCAAAATGACATACTAAAGTCCGAGAAAATCGGTTGGCAGAAATATGTCTAATTTGCATAAATTCAAATGGCCCCGCCATTTCAGTCAGGACTTTTTTGCCTCATAACTCAGATCCCGAGGGTCGTAGAGAATGTAATTTTGGTTTCTATACCCATGTTTTGGGTGTCTACTAACTCAAAGAGAACACTAAGCAATATGAGATGAGTGGTTTTAGCCTTATTTGCATACCAGTATGGCCTTGGCCATTTGCGGACTTTCTTTGAAATGAGTTTAATGTTGAAATTTGTTACTGGTGTCCATGTCTTATTTTATTCACAGAACATGATTATTACGTTCATTTAAATACATACGGGCCTCCAACTGATGAAAATTCTATTTAAATATTTGTGGATTTAAACTCTTGGATCAATTTTCAAAATAAAAAAGAACATCGTTTAAGGACGTCCTATACATAAAATGACACAATAAAGGAAAAATCCTTTTAATTTTTTTACTTGGTAGCTCCATGGCTTCATTTGTACAGAATGAATTACTGGAATCTTTTCTGAGCAGTTCGGAATGTGGAAGTTCCTCCTTCACTGTATATAAGATCCAGCCAGGCAAAGCTTTTTATGCTGTCAGTACATTAATGGCAAGTTTCCTGGTATTGGCTGCTGCTATATTCCAGATACCTCTTAGTATACAGTGTCTGTCCACACATGCGATGTTCCGTTATCTGCTTTTGAACTTTTTTTTTTTTAAATGTTTTAGTAATTAAAATAACAACGTTAGACCAAAGATAGTCAGCCAACCCAAATGCTTAATTTCCAAAGTTAGAGATGAATCGGAATGTTTTTTTCATGCAGTAAACATTATGCACAGTAAACAGTAGAAACAACGTTGTGTTTTTATAAGGACTTCGATTTGAGCGTAGATATTTCACACACAGTGATTAGAATGGACAACATTATATATAATTCAAAAACATGAATTTTGTTTTGAAATTGAGTGCCCCTCATCGGAATTGAGTCAGCCTTAAACTGATAACCACAAATCTTTATTAGGTTGATTTTTTTGTGAATTTATCAGCCATTCCATCCATTCTATCCCTTCGAGGGTGTCAACTGCTACTCTTGTCCCATTTTTTGGATAGGTTGGATGAAGCATGACTTTTATCATTAATGATGATTACCGGAGAGCAGACACGTTTTTTTATTTTGAGGTTAAAGCACGTAGAAGTGTTTTTTTTCAAGAAGATTTAATTTTTCATCATTTGTTAATATCACTATACCTGGTAATACTGAATTCAGAAAAGACATTCTGTGACGGAAAGGAAACTTTATCCTAGCAAAATGCCACAATTAGTGAAACATTATTGCCACTACTTTACAAACTTTTTGTCAATGAGACTGTCGATTGTTTGATTGTTGACCTTTTCAAAAGTTTTTTTTCATTGCTGTAGGTAGAACATATTATATCAGCCAAATAATTAACACCAAAGGAATTGTTACATGGATAGTATTTTGAAGAGGGTGCGAAATGTTCCGATCCAAACATGTAACCCTGATGTTAAATGTGACAGGAGGATGATTTTTCAGGATATGAATTTCTCTCAAATTTCACTGGATCGGTTTGGTAGACCACCTACCGAAACGTTTGGAAAGTTTATTGAAAATAGGTGAAAAAAACCGCAACCTTGTTGGTTTGAAATTGCCTGCTATCCTAATCGTTCCCCATAAACAAACCTTCTTTGACTTTTCTGTCGTGCAACGACAGAAACACTAAATCATCATCTTATTAAATAAAGACGGTGTTTTCGCTTATCACTTCAGGTGTGTGATCTAATACATTTTTAGCATTCCAATATGTAAAACCTAGTTCGACGAGAAATTTTGGGGGCGCTTCTTTCGGAAATCTCATGTCTCTTTTAACACCCTTGACGATTTGCTGCTGAGTTGAAATGTTTCCCTTATGTGATTATTCTCCCCAAACCATAACACTCTAACCGGCATGACACCAACCCAACATTGTTAAAAGACTATCGGTATGGGTGAAAAAAGGAACAGAGAGATAATACCACGACAGAATTTTAAGCCTATGTGCAAACGTTTTTTTTTGTGACTTTTTAAATTTGAAAATTATAACATAGTTTAATGATTTATTTTAAAAATGCTATGGAGGGATTGGGGTATGTTTTCACTACCTCAAATTTTTCTCCTGGTGACATAAAATGAGTGATTGTGTCGCCACATTTTTTTAATTATTTTTTTTATATCTTTTTGAGGCACATTTATGAAACAAAATGGACCCCACCACTTACCATGGAAGATAAAGCCGCCAAAATTGAGGGGATTGGTGAAGCCTCCTATACTTTAACTATGTCAATTGTGTACAACAACCATCTATTTTCTCTTAAAACAAAAGGTTCTGTTAAATAAAACTTCATTTTTATTAGTTATGTTACATTTAGGTTATTTGATCTGCAAAAATTTTCAATTTTCCTACACCTTTGTACACAAACTGATTTCCATTTCACCAATTTTGCAGGGCGCCGTGCAATTATGACGTCATAGAAGCAAGATGCTTAGAATTTTGGTATTTTTTGGTATCACTGGATAAAGAAGAACCATCTATCCATTGATTTACAAAACCAAGTTCAAATGCGATGTATATGGAAAAATATGGAGTTACATCAAACCCCCTCCCCGCTGGTAGACATGTTACCAAATAACCTGAATAGAGGAAGGAGTAAGCCATATTGTAATTATTGATAGAGTTGTGCTATAATGTAGTTAGATTTAAAGGGCCATGGTCCGATTACTCGTCCCAGAACCTCAGATTTTAGGAAGTGAACGAAAGTTTGGTAATGTAGAAAGCTACTGTTTCTCTCATTACGCTGGTGAAATTGAGGGTAAAGGATATTTGGTTGATATTATGAACGAATATTGATTTTACACAGTAACCTTTTTTTCTTATGGGAGTACAAAAAAAAAAAAAATCACATTTTCATATCCCACATCAAAAGGGGTGAATATCGGCGCGAACTTTACAGGTGGGGTGGGGTGAAGGCCATTCTGTCCGATGAAAACTTTATATACTTAAATAGGGTCATCCCCCTTTAAAAATTAAGGGCATCACATTTGCTCAATCTTCCGGCTGGAACTTGAGCATGAGCAGGAGATGAATCTCATGGTTAAGACTGTATATGAAATGGACAAATAATTATATGTTCAGTTGGTTATTCTTTACAATATTTGGGACAGCCATATATTGGCAATTAAAATTTGTCACGAAGCTTAGGAGTGATCATTATTGTCACAATTATTACCATGGCTTTGCTTGTCTTGGCCATTTTGGATTTATGCTTTAAGGTGCAACGAGAGATTTCACATATCCTCATCCTCATCATATCAGCCTTTTTTTTTTGTCAGTCACTGCTGGACTAAGGCCTTCAACATGTTTCCATGCGGGTTTCGGCCAACCATCCACGCTGGCCTAGGCGGGTTGGAATGGGAACCCGCATATATCAGGTGTCCCTAAAAAATAGGAAAGTTCTGATTGTACTCTGATGCAAAGCTTTCTATCAGAAGATATCCCCATCTGAAAATGATTCAGCTGGAAATTGTGAAATTTTCTAATTTCGTATAGGAGCAAATACGAAATTCAGCCTATGTTTTACATTGAAATGTAAGCAAATCAAATCACCTTATTTCTATCTTTTAAGACTGTTCTCTCGCATAATGCAAGGTAAGAAATTATTGAGTGTCTAATCTTTTGAATTCGATTATGACCCAATATTTGGGTGCCTCCAAAACTCTCGTTGCACCTTAAGGGGAAGAAGGTTCATCTTAACATTATACATTTACATTGCTAAAATTGATCACAGAAATGATGTGTATAGACATATAGTAGACCTTCCTTTGTGACTCAGATTTCGAGATGTGGATAAAAATCTATCAAAATGGCGGCCATTTGGATTTTATACAAATTAAGCCTGAACCAAAACATCTATGCTATTAGTACTGTCATAATTGGGTTCACAGACCTTGAAAATATGGGTAGAGATACACAACATGTATTCGGACTACGAGTCGCAGAACTTCAAGATATTTAACAAAAATCTATCAAAGGCGGCCATTTTGAATTTATGCCCAACTTAGAGCATATTTCTGCAATCGGATTCTCGGACGTTTTAGTAGGTACATTTTAGGTACCTTAAGCAAAGCACTGTGCAAAAAAAACCTTTGATAGCAATTTGTTCCAGTCAACCTCATTTTCTTGGGACTATATATATAATCCCATATAAAACCTGTCATTTCAGTTTCAACAGTCCACTGCTCTGAGTGGAGCCAACATTGGGCAGTGCGATGATGACCTTTGTTCAGCCTGCCTTGTGTCAATGGAGCAACTTGTATGCCTATTACAGGGTTCCTATCTGCCAATGTACTCCTGGTTTCCATGGCTACAATTGTGAGATGACCCATGATGGACTGTTTGGTAACTCAGCCGGTTGGGGATGGTGCAACATGCTTAACCAGGCCAGAGGGGGTTAGATGCTTATGTCCTTACACTAAAACTGGTACACTGTGCCAACAAGTATTTAGTATGTTCAGGGGTAATAATGAGCTATACAGTATAGGTATGTGACCTTAGATGGCCATGTTGACATTCAGGATGAACTCAGTGTGCTGTGGACAAAATATTACAGGAGTTTCTATGGACACCCACATAAAATCTGGTCATAAAGTACTGCCAGAACTTTGTTTTTATAAAGCAGTCACAATATGCAGCTGGTAGAATTAGCAAGTATGCATAAGAATGTTGGTATTCTTAATTTGAAACAAAGTTACAGAAAAAAACAAAAACAAAAAACATACACAAATCCCCATGCAAAGTATAGGGCCTTTGCCATTAGGTTTTTATTACTTCTCTATTACAACAAAATGAGGCCAGAAACATCAAACAAAGTTACATCATTGTTTGCTGTATTAGGATAATGCATGTGCAATGCCATATTGAGAGAATAAAAGATAGGGATTTGTTGTTTTGCCTTATCTAATTCGTGTCATATTGGAGGCAGTCAATTATTTTACATGATAAAAATATGGACTGGCCCATCCAATATGACACGATACTAGATAGGCAAAATAACAAAAATAAAAAAAATAAAAAAAATAAAAAATTATTTAGTTTTGGTTGTTTTAATCACTGAAAAATAAATTTATTTCAATATATTAGTTAAAAACAAAAATATTCACCCGCGTAAAAAATTAACCAACCCGTCTATCCGCGTGCACTGCGTAACCTATAGACGACGCGCGTAAACACTTGCGCGGCGACGCACATCCCTAATATGTCTCATATTAAGATAGGCAACAACCAATGATATTGCGGGTTTGGTACTAAACCCGCCCACTGGAATAAGAAGTACAGATATAATATACATGATGAAGAATAAATAGGGTCATGGTGAAGGACCAAGACCTGCTTATGAAACATGGCAAAGTGATGTAAGTGTAACCTACACACCTCTACCGTCAATGAAACATTTATTTTACATATTTAGTAACTAATTATTACTTTGGCAATTTGGCAGATGATAAAACTTTGTAAAATATGCCAACTTTTCTAGTCAACTGTACTGTACTTACAAGATTGAAAACCCTTCATAGAGTGTCAAAAATCCTTTCCATTTTTGGGTTTCAGATTTGAACAATCTTTACCCAATGTTCTCTGGTGCATCTTACTTTAGCCTGACCAACTATTACCAATCCTATTCCAACACTATTATTGGTGTGTCTATTAGACCCACTGATCTGCATCATCGGTTCTTATCACTGTACATTGAGAAGAATCTGGCGGTGGAGATTTCCTACATTGGATTCCCCATATAGAGTCAACTCAGATCTGGCTAGGTAGTATCTCAGAATTCCCCAGCCTCGCCCATTACTCTGTTACAACTCATGTATGTGGGTATTCCTTACATTAAGATTACTCTATAGAGACACACTCATAGATGGGTACATCAGAATCTGGCAGTGGGAATTTTCTTCATTAGATCATTCCATAGGTAGACCAGTCCGCTATTGGCTATGTATGAAGCGGGCAATGGGGATTTTTTAATATTAGTGATTACTCCATAGTAGACCACTCAAGTTATGGGCTAGTTAAGAATCTAGCAATGCAGATTTCTAATATTAGGATTACTCCTTAGTAGACAAATCAGATTTGTGCCAGGTAGAAATCTGTAATGGGGATTTCCTTACTTGGTATTACTCTATAGTAGACAATTCTGATATATGGGTTACATAAAAATCTGTCAATGGAGGTTCCTTGGATTGAGATAGCTTCAATCGGGCTGGGCGAAGTAAGAATCAAGCAATGGGGATTTCTTCATGAGCAGCTACTTCACAGTACGTATAAGCCAATCATGCAAGGTAAAATTAGGAAAAAAGTTTTTTACATTTGGATTACTCTGTAGTAGCAAGCTCAAATAAAGGGCGCAAAGGCGCAAATTGCGCCAGTAAAGCCTGCAAATGCGCACTGGAACGGCGAAAAAAAATATGCCAGGCGCAAATGTACATTGTAAAAATGCGCCAGTGAGCTGAATAAGTCAAAAGGAAAACTATATAAATTGTTCGTGATATTTATTAGTTGCGAGTGATAAGGATCAACCATTGTCTTGAGTAGTCCAGTGGTGTATTTTTTGCCTTCCAAGTTCGGGGCCCAGTCTCAAGCTGCGATGATGTAGTACTATTTTTCATAACCCTTTTCTGAGAATAACATGAGTGATTATGACGGTCAGCAATTGTGTACTGGATCGATCGGGATACTTATAAATCTGCCATATATGAGTAATCGGTTCTAAATCGGTGGTCGGGAAAAGAACTGAATATGCCGATTACACTTGCTGATGAAACGTTTGCTAGCAGTGCTAGAAAGGAGTAAATTTCGGACAAACGTGTCGATTTCATGATACAAAACATAAAATACCAATTGTTAGATAAAAAGCCTGACCAAAATATTGTATCAGACATCATCCCGGACATAAATTATATATTATTATTAACCACTCAGGAACGGTATTAGCTTATGACACATTATTGACCTTAGCCACGCTTATTTTGTAGACACGGCTCGGGCAAGGACAAATGAACAAAAATGGTGTCAAATTTGGACCGGGCGGCGCGCGCGTGCGGCGGGTAGAATTTTGAATGGAAAACGCTACGTTTAGAAACATTTTAACGTACGGTTCAGTTCAGAATTCATTTACAGGAAAAGTTTTGTGCCACATTCAAGCATTTTATTCCATTATGTTTGATTTCGGTTCAAAATACGCATGCATTTGAGCCTTATCAAAGTAGTGCACGGTTCCAATTTACTACAAATGCGCTGTTCTGGAGCGGTAGAGTAGCCGAATTCGACCACCATAGATAGGTGTGTCGACTCGACAAAAGGGTGGGTTTGCAACTTCTTGTTTTATGGTACAAAGGGTTTTATAAAAAAGGGTGGTTAAAATTAAATTCACAGTGTTAATTGATTGAAACTCAGTGAAAGTGTGAACTAGGAATGTATTTTAAATTTATTCACTACTATATTGTTATTCATGGAACACGGCCCACTGACCTTGTTAGTTGGAGTTGATTGTGCATTTACATCACAATTTCACAAATTCTTTCAGGAATAAGGATCGATTGTAATTGTGTTAGGACATTAAATGGCAGAAGCTCGGAAATGTTAGGTAATTTGGCGGGGTAAGGCAAAGAGGTTCTATATAGATAGAGAGGCAAACGTTAGTAATCTTTAGAATTCATCGTCTCGCATGTTTGGCCGGCCACAAAGAAAATAGAGTACCAACAAAGAAAGCAATGGCTCCTCCGCTTCTTCCACATACTGTGGGTGCCGCTTTGCATGTACAATAATCGGTAGTGATACAAAGTGATGTATGTGTCGAGGTGGCCAGGTGTAATACTAGTGCACCAGGATCATTGTGCTCAGATTACTCTTTTTCTCATAATGCAATTGCGCGCTTAGTGAAAAGATGTATTCATTGAGGCTGGATTTATTTAAATCAAGACGACTGACGTGTCATTTCATTCTTGTGTGGCCATGGGTAGGACAAAATTTAACCACCCAATAGCACCCAACATCCAACAACTGATTTTTGGCGGATTGTTGTATCGAATGACATTATGGTGTATACAAGCACCCAACTATAATTATTCCAGGGGCCAATATTCAAAATGTCAGCGCCCAGCACGGACGACTGGTTTTGACTGGCTTCACCCCTTGGGTACAGGAGTGGTGGAATAAAAAAGGGTGCTTGTGTTAAAACGGGTGGGGTACAAGATGAGGCTGCTGGTAAAAAGGGAGCCGTTTGGTAAAAGGGATGGGGTACCAGAGGCTGCTGGTAAAAAAGGGTGCTTTGGTAAAAAGGGTGTGGGAAAGGGTGGGTTGGCCCCCCATCCACCACAGCTGCAGGTGTGCGCTGTGAAATCAATCAAAAGTTTTGGCTGAAAATAGTATGCATTTAACTTAGTTAAACTTTTTTTTCTTATGCATAATAGTTAGTTAAAATACTTTGAAAATATTTCAATTTCGTA
>JAMKCH010076939.1:0-43281 GCA_023653785.1 Ophioderma brevispina | reverse complement strand
CGCGAATATCTCTGTACGCAGAAATTTCCACTTATACAGTAGTTGGATTTTTATGATTTTCTTGCCTGAAAGTGTCCAAGAAGGTTGCTTGTGGTACTAGTAATGTATCCATGTGTCTATGCTTCTTCAGTTACCGTGTCTATCCCCTAAATGCTCAATAAAGTAAATATCTTGCTAATAGTAAGTTTTGCTTTTATGTTTTCAGGTCAAATATGGGAAAATATGGTCAGATTTGATAAAAATAGGTTAATAAATCTATAAACATTATCAACATATCTTTTGATCTAAGCAGTATGAGCATCCATCTTAGATGCTGCTCCAGTAGGCAGCGATGTTTGGAGATGGGTCATGTGCATGGTCCAAGGTAAACCTTGTCAAGTTGTGGTAGAATGATGGTAGGAAGGTCATCCAGTCAAATCATGTCAAATCACTACAAATGGTTGCATGTTTCGACACTTTAGTGGGTGTGGTCACCATTCCAAACCGAAAATTGTTAAGGTCATTTTACGTCAAGTGGTCAGCCAGATCAACTAACTAGTTTTGTTGTATTGGTCATGAAATTTGTTGGGTATAGTCAACATTTGATACTGAATTTTTTCAATGGTCATCTGGGGTCATCCAGGTATTACAACTGCTATGGTAGGAACCCCTGTGGTTCGAGAACCACTTATTCCATCACAATCCTCCCTGTGATCTTAAAGATATATCCGATTTTTCCTTTTATCTACAACGACTGACTGGGCACTAGTATTTCGAGAACCACCTTGTACATTTTGGCCTTGGGTCATTGACATTTTGCTACGTTTCCACCATTTCCTGTGCCTGTATCAGCAAGGTTATATTTGTTATTTCTCCTTACCATGGATCATTGGACTGCAGAAAAATTTAACTTCAGGACCTTTTCCCACTACCGAGAGAATCAAAAGATGGCCTACTGAAACGTGCCATAGATGCAGAGGTATGGTACAGCTTGTATTTGTCGACATAATGTCGACATTTATATAACACTTTTCACAATGTATCAAGTGCTTTTACATTTATTTCCGCTGCCACTAGAATATGTCAGCTGCCTTACAAATGCCCAAGGTATACTCATACCTTTGTGCGGCGTCAATGGACAATATTCCCTAACATCTCCCCATTTTGCACTGGGTGGAGAGAGGCAACGAGGTAAAGTGGGCCTTGCCCCAATGCACAACACTTTGGCCTCAGCGACTCGGAACCAGGACCCTTAGGTCCCGAGTTTGTCGTCGTTGAATCCACTGGACCACATTTCTCTATAGCAATAATGTGACAGCCTTACCTCAAGTGATGCGAAAATTCAGTTTGGCAAAGGAGCTTCCTCTCCATAAATTTATAGATCCGCGCCAGATGAAGGTAAAATAAAAGAAAAGCAGTGTAATATTGCACGCAGATTCATCTGTGAGTGTTCCATTTTGTTCGGTTTGACTGTTTGTGCTGTATCTTTGAAAATGTACATCCGACGCCAACCTCACTACACGGCCAATTTAATTCCTGGTAGTAGCCACGCAGCTACTACCGATTAGACATGGTTTACCTACCTCATCTAGACGTAACACTCGCGCGGCCAGGGATTCCGGTATTTTTGCCGCATAGATGGATAGTGTACATACAGCGGCTGCTCCCTCGTCGTGGAGTAGCTATGTGGTTATCCCCGGTTCTCAGTGCGCGCTGTATTTCTCATTGCCAATTTTGTTTTTTAGATTCTTTTTTGCATATATTTGCATTTTTTATTACATGTGCATGAATATGGGGGTTTTTGATCATGCCCGTTTTGAAATTCTATGATTTCGCTAAAAAACTTTCAAAAATGCAAACAGAGAACACTTGTGATGCGCCCTCATTTCATGAATGTTTCATCCACTCTCAAAATGGCGTCGTTTTAACCGGGAGTATCTACGTGGTACTGCGTGTCACTCCGGTACGTCGTTACACAACATCCACCTCTCATCCACCTAGTGGGCAACTACGGGGTAGCCATTGGGTAGGTACAGCAGAGAGCCACACTCACTGTATCCTAATAACTGTGTACTTAGTAAGCCTATCTGGCAGCACGCCTCGCACTAGCGCCCAGTGTTGTACTGTGAAGTAGCTGTCGCAGGTAGACATGGTGTAGCGCCGTATAGGCTACCACGTAAGCAAGAAAACGGCCGTGTACATAGAGCCCATCATGGCATACATCATTTTTGGTACAGTGGTAAGACCTTAAAACTACAAAGTAAGTATAATGTAAAAAAAATAAAAAAAATAAAAAAAATTCCTTGAAATATTTTTATAAATGCACCTGCCAATATCTGGAGTTCATAAGATGTATAATGTTTAACTGTGATGGAAGAATGGGTTGAGAGTTCGCAACCCTGATTCATTTTGGGCATATATATACTAATTAGGTTTGTTAATGTCATTATTAGCTATTAATATCATAATTGCTGTATCTTGGAAACAAGTGTGGGTGTCCACCTTCGCACCATAGATGTCGATCAAGTTACGTGGTGGCTGGGACAGATGTGGGTCATGGTGTCAAATGTTATGTGGTCCAAAATAGGTTAAAGTACTATAACGCCTTATCATTGTGGTAGGGTGAAACTTGTTCAGGGGTGTGGTCAAAGGTCAGTGCCAAAAATTTTTCAAGGTCATTTTAAGCCACATTTTGTCTTTTTGAAAATGACTGTACAGTGACATGGTGGTCTTATTTCAAGGGCTATTGCATCTAGAACCTTTCATGCAATATATGTCAGAAATCTGAAGTTGTCGCACTTTATAGTGAGCAAGTATACTCTATGAGCAAGTATACTCCTAATTCAATGTATATAAATTTACAATGTGATCCTGACTATGATCATTAAAAACAAAGAAAAATGTAACATTACAACTGCGCTGTAAGACTGACACCAGAATAGAAACCTGGCTACGAGAGGGAGAGTTTCATCTCACAATTTTAAAATCAATTTGCAGATGTAATTCCAGTTGACCCTTGGGCTTTTACCGGTGGTGTGTGTCTGACCGCATCTAGTTTTCGGAGACCGAGGGTCGCATGGTCCTGAATCTTGGTGGGTGGTGCCCCTTGACCGAACAAAGACCGAGTTTGTATTGGTTAGTGGAATCAAAGTCATCGGGTAATCGGCCAAAAGGAAGGTCACATGGGGTCAACGTTGTTGTATGGAACATTAAACTTGGATGGCGGTGTCATTTTTGAAGCCGAAAATGTGTAAAGGTCCCGACACGGGTCATTTAGATCTCGATGATGTTGTGGTAAAAGATAGCTTCATTGAAACAAAAGCCAGCGCTTCCTTTGAGGCAATGTTAATACATTTGTGTCAATTGGGCCTGGCTTAAGATTGTCCAGTGTCCCAAAAGCACCCCAATTTCAGGTCTTTAATAAAGCATTTGGGCAAATTATTTGGCTTTTCGAAATGGCAAACCCGCTGAATTGGGTCGCCAAATTACTGAGTTATCCCTTATCCCTTAGTTTGCACACATTAAAACATAAGCTTTGATGATCGGTATAAAAGATCCTAGTCCAAATTTGAGACATTGGTCTAGTGCTGACCACCAATTATGTGGTCATTAGGTGTACTTTTCAGATTTTAAATTTATATATTTTTATCTATCTGCAAGAATGCAGAAGGCATAGGGATTACTCTGTATCTGTGTATCTCTGGCAAAAGTTAACCCTTAATATATTTTATGCTCGTGTAAGTTCTCCTCGGGCTACTGTGATGTAATTTGGTGGAAGGAGGGGGCAGGCTGGGTTTACATGTTGGTGACCTCATGTTAACCTTGGTGACGCTCATGTGACCTTTTGCGCATTCACAAACCATGACTGCAGACCCATACTCGGCGGTTCGGACGCGATGTATTTTTTTAATTACTTGCTGATGTTTCCATTTTGCCATGGTGGGTTGTGACTTCTTTAATGCAGATGACACCTTTCGTATTAATTTCTGAAGATTCTGGTCAGTGGTTCAGAAGATCTCAGCTTTTAGAGGAGCTGTCCATCTTAATTTTGAAGCATAACAGTTTTAAATTAGTGTCTGTGTTATTCTTGTTATATGAGGTATTGTAATTTGTACATTTCGAACACTGACAATCCTGAAAATGAAGGAAGGTATATACCAATGGCAGAAGAAGAAATGCAGTGAAAACCAAAGAAGCTGGGAACTATCGCAGGTATGTACTAGTGTGTTGTGTGGTGTGTGATACATGCGCGTATGCATACAGTGTAGTCTGGAGGTGGATTTGTTGTTCCCTCACCACAAAACCGAGCAGTGTGCTTCAAGTAGGTTAATATGGGAAAGGAAAACAATGTTGCTAGGCGTGTGTCAGATATGGAGAGGGATTGGTTTACCTCCAGGGGGGGGTTTTTTTCATGCACCTGTTTTTTTTCAGAAATTATTTGGGGCTCTATGCTTTACATCAGCAGGGTGTAATGTTAGGCTGAGTGAGATTATATAACATTTGCAATGATCTTAGAGGGTGTTTTGAACAAACCCCATAATGCATTGCAATGATACCTATATTGTACTGCACAAACGTCAGTCATTAATAAGTGTTCACAAAAGTTTAAGAACCACAAGACATTCCCCCCCTGATCAATGCCAAACATTACTAAGTACTAATGCTTTGTGGCAAATGAGTAAAGTTCAGTAGTGTGGTTTTATGTCCTAGAGGGATTTTGCTGTTTCATAAGCCCTTCTTGAGGTGAAAACTGTTGCATTGACTCAATACACCCTCTTGATCTGGTAAAGGATATTTTTTTTTTTTTTCCACCCTGTAAGTTATGGCTAATATGAATGGCTTTGTAAGCTTTACCTGGTTTTGACTGGTGGTGGGGCTCTTCTTTCTAGCTGCAGCTAGTTGAGCTTGGCTGGGGAAAGCGGTACTCAACAGTTGGATATCGTGGGCTCATATTGAGAGTGCTGCTCTTGCCCAGCTGTACTGAGGATTGCCTCTTTCTTTGTGAATGAAATTAAGTCACGAGCTGCTGCTAGCTGGGTTCTTTTTTGGGCCCCGCCAACAAGTTGGCGAAGGGAGACTATAGAATGGTAGCCGTCGTGTGTGTGTGTGCGCTTCCCCGCGAATCTTAGGAACTAAGCAAGTGTGGATAAGTCCCATCTTTGCAACATAGATGGATCTCAAATAGGTGTTTGGGTGGGATACAAAGTGGGTCATGTGACATGGGTCAAGGCAATTGTGGTTCAAAAATGGGGTCAAATACGGGCAAAAATAGGGCTAAATTGCTATATAATAAACGTTGTCAACACGATATCTTGTATGGGAGCAAGTATGGGTGTCCAGTCTGTCGCACCATAAGATGTCACTCAGTAGGCTGCGGAGAGTTCGGATGAGAGTCGTGTGAATTGGTCAAAGGTCAAATGGGTCAAAAAAGCAAAAAAGGAGTTAAATTTGCTTAGAAACCTGATCTGTTGTGGTAGGATGATGATGGAACTTGGTGGGTGGTGGTCAACATTCAGGGCCAAAAAATTTTTGAAGGTCATTTCAAGGGCATGCGAGGTCATCCAATCAAATCACTTAAACATTGGTATGAGGAATGAAAATTGGTTGGTGTGGTCAACATTCAGTGGCCAAAAAATTTTTGAAGGTCAATTTCACAAGGTCATGCGGGTGTCTCTAAGGTAAATCACTTAAAGCAATATTGGCACATTTTTTGAAGGAGTTGGCTCCCCCAATTTTCACAATTTTGTGATATGTTTACACAGTTACGTTGGTAATTGTCAGGAAAGCTATACCTGAGAACGAGAAGCTAACATAATGCTTATTTATCACAAATTTTAAGCGATTTTGTTAAAGGGGGATCCCCGCATTGGACTTAAACGGCAGAGCTGGAAATGAAAAACTTTTAGATATTTCCGTAAGCCTGATGAAATAGTGCCACCAGCCACCTCACCATCTCTACATACCCTACTAACTATCTTGACTTGCCCAACTATTACAACAACTAATGGATGAGCGTAGACACGTACATGCGCATTCACATTGGAGGCCGTTTCCAGCGCCCGTTGAATTATTATCGGGGATCCCCGATAATATTATTCTAGTACAATCCCTTTGTTTGTGACACATAGACTTTTCGAACTTAACCTTTCACAGATGTTTACTAGCCAGTTACCAATGCAACCGTGTAAAAATCGCCAAATTTTTTGAAAATTGGGGGCCCGCCCTCAAAAAAATGAAGCTAATATTGCTTTAACATGTATGAGAGGATGACAATTGGTGGGTGTGGGAAATCATTCAGTTTTCTGAAATTTTTGAAGGTCCATTTGATGGTGTCATTGTTAGGGTCTTCAAGGTCCAATCACTAAACATGTGTTAGGATTATAAAATTTGGTGGGTGTGGTCAACATTCGTAACCAAATTTTGAAGCTCATTTCAAGGTCATGCGTGTCATCCCAGGTCAAATCACTTAAAGCCAATATTGGCACCTTTTTGAAGAGCTCCCCCAATTTTCAAAATTTGATATTTTACACAGTACGTGGTTAATGGTCTAGGAAAAACTATACCTGAGAACGAGAATGCTAGAAATGCGTATTTATCACAAAATAAGCATTTTGTAAATTAGATGGATCCCCGATTGGATAACGGCAGAGATGTGAGAAATGAACTTTTATGTCCCGACATGATGAAATAGTGCCACCTCGAGAGAAAATAACCTCTAACTTTGACTTGCCCGAACTATTAAAACAACTAATGGATGAGCGTAGACACGTACATGGCGCTATTTCACATTGGAAGGCCGTTCCAGCAGCCCGTTGAATTATTAGCGGGATCCCCGATAAAATTGTTAAAATTATTCTAGTTACAAAATTCCTTTGTTTGTGACAAAAGACATTTTCGAGCTGAAACCAGTTTCACAGGTATAGTGTACTAGCCAGTTCCCAATGCAACCGTTTGTCTAAAATCTCCAAAATTTTTAAAAATTGGGGGCGCCTTCAAAAAAATGTGCTGAATATGCTTTAACATGTAGTAGGAGGATGATGATGAAATGGTGGGCTGTGGTAAACATTCAGTTCTGAAATTTTTGAAGGTCATTGATGGTTCATTTAGGGTAATTCAAGGTCAAACACTAAAACATGTTGGTAGGATGATGTGAAAATTGGTGGGTTGTGTCGACCATTCAGTCCCAACCCCAATAATTTTGAAGGTTATTTCATGGTCATGCGGGGTCATCCAAGGTCAAATTCATATAAAACTTTCCATAAAATTTTGAAAATTGGGGGGTGTGGTCAACATTGCAAGTGCCAAAAACTTTTGAAGAGGTCATTTCAAGGCATGAGGGGTCATCCCAGGTCAAAATCACTAATATGTCCGGTAGGATGAAACTTGGTGTATGGTCAAAATTTCAGTGCCAAAAATTTGGTGGTCCATCAGGTCAATCTTTGCAAAATGGTTGTAATGTCATGACAACCTGGAATTGAAGGTCATATGAAGGCATTGTTGGTATAATTCACGGTCAAATCACAATCCTGTGGTAGGATGAAAATTGGTGAAGGTGTGTCAACAGTCAGTGCCAAAAATTTCGAAGGTCATGTCAATGGAAGAGCCTCAGTTCAAGAACCACTATCTCCATCACAATCTTGCCTAAAATTGTTTGCTTGTTGTTCTTAGCTTACATGCACTGGGAGGTTGACCTTTTGTGGTTCGAGAACCGCCTTTTTAAAAATTCAAAACTACTCACATACACTCAGTGCTTTCACTGGATAAACCTGGTTTTAGTGGTTGTTAATTGCTCTGTGGATAAGTTGTTTTAAGTATAGCACGGGACCCTCCGCGGAATCGGGAATTACAAAAAATCTGCATGGTAACGCACAGACAACAACGTGTGTAATTTGAGGCGCCCTACACGAATAGTGTCATGCGATGTGTAGTGAACTTAAAAGAAGCAATTTTGCGCAGTTTTTTTCACCGCGATCGGGGATTCCCTGGGCTTCCCCTTTGTTTTCACCGCGATGTGACGTCAGCCCGCTCCCGGCTATATTTGGGGGATGCCATATGCCACATCATCACATTTATGACATCATCATCAAAACATTACTAGCAACAGCTTATCAGCAGAGCAGTAACATACCTGAAGACGCTGACTGATCCAGTGAAAGCGCTCCGGAAAGAGTGTAAATGTGAGTAGCATTGAAGTTTAAAAAGAAATTTCATAGAAATTACTGCTATGTATGAACTTTCATCATTATATGCAATCAAAGATGTGTTCTCCAAATTGAAAACTCTTAACACACTGTATAATTATCTCCTCCCTCTACTCAGTTATGTAGCTAATAAATATTGTTTGTCTTATGTAGGGCAAATACGATGATCAAATTCGTCAGATTCAAGGTGGTCGTCTATTAGCACAATTACCTAGCATAGAAGTACCGCAGATCACCAAGCCTTCCTTGGTAAGTTAGTAATCATAATAAGTGAGTGCAAAGCACGCTATAGATTAACATGTACACTGTATTACCTAGCATAGAAGTACCGCAGATCACCAAGCCTTCCTTGGTAAGTTAGTAATCATAATAAGTGAGTGCAAAGCACGCTATAGATTAACATGTACACGGTATTATCTGTAACAAACAGTCCCTTCTAATGCACTTTTAATTTTTTTTTTTTACCAAAAGTTCTTAAAATATAAAAAATCTTGCCATTCATGCAAGTAATACTGACATCTATGCAATAGTGATACGTAGATTGCTGAGAAAAAAAAAAAAGAAACAGATTTTCAGCCTGAAATTGGCCAACTTTTCACATCTGATTAATATTTGTTGAACAGAATGGAACACAAGTGCGTGTGGACTGTCAGAGCCACGAGGAACATCACACCTCGTTCGGCGATGCGTAATTGGGTCAAAGTATGCGCTGAGCCCCCCGGTATCGTTCTTGTTGCACTTATGAGGTGTGCGTATCTCCTTTAGTCCAAGTAATTTTACTCACACTGTAGTATGTTTGTCAATAAAGTGAATGATGTCATTTATCACT
Source organism: Ophioderma brevispina (assembly GCA_023653785.1). NCBI lineage: Eukaryota > Metazoa > Echinodermata > Ophiuroidea > Amphilepidida > Ophiodermatidae > Ophioderma > Ophioderma brevispina. The sequence goes on along the minus strand of JAMKCH010076939.1, from coordinate 34,272 downwards.
TTAAAAGGTCCATGGTCCGATCACTGTGAAATCTTAGGGGCCTAAATGTTTTGGTTTGGATGTTATGACGAAAATATGGCCCATTTTGGTCGATCCAATATTAATTTAGCGATAGAGTACCTATGGGGATTTCACAATCGCATTTTTACTCTCACTTCAAAATGGGTTGAAATATCGGCGCAAAACTTTACAGAATGGGTTTTGGGTGAGAGCCATTCTATCAAGATGAAAACTTAATAGACTTACATTGGGTCATCCCCTTTATTTATATCTCTTCTGTGAAAAATGTGTAACAGACCCAGTGCTCTCGGAAAGACCTTATGTCGGCATGACTCGTGTGTCTGTCTGTATGTCCAATCTGTCTGCCTGTGGCATGTGTGTCAACTTAGTATATACACCTTGGCTGACTTTTTCCAACTTTAATGTAACTTTTAGGCAGTGAGGATCAGGTTCATACTTGGGATTCTTCATTTGAGATTATGGTCTATGTGGGATCACAGGAGACAAGGTCAAAGGTCATTTATGAATCACTTAGGGTCATATTGATCTAGTAAACACCTTTTTGTTTGACACTTTTTCAGGCCTGGCTCCTTATCCCCCGTGCTTGAAAAGCAGAGGATATTGCAAGGGCGCGCCCTGTCCGTATGTATTGTGTGGTTTGTGTGTTTTCCAGTTGTTAGGTTTTCTTTTTTTCAGTCTGCCTTCGCAAATTTGAAGTCCGATTAAACCAGACTTGTGTGGTTAAGGTGGCATAGGGGTTTCCTTCGGGGGTTGTGGATGATGTCAAAGGTCTGACCAAGGTCAAAGGTCATCTGGGTTATGTTTCCAGACTGCCACACTATTCATGGGGATGATGCAATTTTACTGGCAGTATTTTTTCAACGTAGTGTAGCTTTTAGTATGTGTGGTAAACAGATGGGAAGGCGAAGGTCATCAGGGTTCATCATATTGCTCTCTTCTCACGCCCACATAATCGGACGACTTTTGGGATCACTGTCCATTTTAAAAAAAAGTCACACCCGTGGATCATTTATTAGAGGCAAAAGACAGTATGGTATATATTGAAATCGTGGGGAGTACTATACCCAATGTGTAAGTCAATGTCCACACTCATGTATATAGACCCTCATTGCATAGTTATTAATTTCAATAGCTTGATATGAGAATTAAATCTAAGTTAACTGTGTATGTTGATAATTTTCTTCTTTCCAGCCACCTCTTCCAACCACCGGGTGCCTTCATGGGACCTGAGGACCACGCCCAGGTTTTATGCCACCACCACAATACCTACCTGGTATCCGGGCCCCCTCGGACTTAAACATCCCGCCCTGGCTGGCGCCCATCCCAACTCTGCTGGGGCTTCTTGCTCCTTCCAAACCAAACAACTTCCCCTTTCCCCATTCATCACCCAGGCTACTTCAAACCCTATCACTTCTCAGACTGGTCCAATATCAGTACCCGTATCACTAGCCGCTTTAATTCAATCATCCCGGCAAGTTCAGTCGGAGGTCAGAAACTAAAGTTCACACAGGTCCAGCTAAAGTGACTCCAGCCCAGTGTGCGTGCCTCTACAGGATGCAACTCCTTGGCCCCCATCAGCGACGTACTTCTCCCACCATCACCCACCACCCCCCGGGATTTCCTTCAGGGGTGTCACAAACAGCACTTCCCACGGTACCTAGTACGGCTGCTGGTAATCTGGGTGCAGTGGGTACTAGACCACAGAGTGTTGCCGGCTAAATGACGCACCAGGGAATAATAGTGCCTGTGGAGAGTTACCCAGGAACCAAGCTCTGTGGGACAGACTGCTAGTAAGTATTATACAGGGTGACCAAAAAAACTGGGACTTTAAATTCGCATATACTTTGTACCTCACTATCGCAGTCACTCACTCATTCCAACTTAGGTCAAACCCAGAGGTGTTTTGAGTCAATCCCACAATGCACCAGTTTTTGGTAATATTCTCATGGTGTCATGTGATCCCATAAAACCTATTCTACACATAAAAACCCATGACTTTTTAACACTCATTTTTTAGGGCCACAAATGCAAGTACTTAAGGAATTTTGCATGATATGAAATGTCCGTGATCTAAACTTCTTGAACACCTTTTATCCTAAGTCACTGACATGTGTTTAGTACAGTACAGTATAAGGGCAGATTGCAATGCCATCAGGGATTGATTCAAAACACCTCTGGGTCAACCTCGGGTTGGTAATTTTCTTCTCCATCTGAATATTATTACAGTCTTTCCAGAGAGCTCAAACGTTGTTGACCACAAAGCCCCTGGCTGTCTAGGCAAGGCTGGTCTTTTTGTCACCAGCTTAAAGGTGCATAGGAAACCCATTGCCAAAAGTACTTTATTCCAAAATTTAATTTGGAATCTGCACTAAAATAATTTTTTCACAAAGTGCTCTCATTAACCTTAACATCAAAGCAAAATTGGTGATATAATCTTTGGGAAAGGGCCCTGAGACGAGTGGACACAACTCAGATCAAACATAACTAATGAATGTGCTGCTTATCCAGTTCATTCAAGTTCAAGTTTCAAATTATTCAGCATAACATATCGTACGAGACAGAAATATGTAATACAGTAAGAGTATAATATACAAAGTATCATTTAGACTGTGCTACAGATGAACTGGTGAGGTATATGATATGATATGCTAGACCAGCAATGGACAACCCCGATAGGCTTATGTTATTGCTGCTCCGAATACATAAGTAAAATATACTCAATATTACAATAATGATACAACACAGCTGTTTGCAAGTTACAAAACGGAAGAAAAAAAATATCAACGGCGACACACTCCTGGCGACCAAGTTGGGAGCTCTATGGCCTCCAACTACATCTACATCCTTGAAATCTGATGAAACTTCACGCTGCGGGCAAAATTGATTTTTCATCACAATCTAGTTATACACGGCTTTCTATGGGATATAAGAATAACAACATACAATTCATACCCTAAAGGCCTACATGGCAAGATACCCGCAATGGATATTTCTGATTTTGCGGAGATAATAGGTCGTGTATGTCCCTACTTATAAAGTTGTCAAAATTGTGTCGCCATTGCTAAAACGCTCTAAAAATAAAAGAGACAATTTGCAACGGGGTCAAACAGCTGTGCAAGTTATCAAATAGAAATTTCCATAGGTAAATATACCTACAAAACAGAGACAAACAAACAAAAACACAATATGTCTAAGCTAAACAAACACTACGGGAATACGGGATACTGGAATTTGGACAAGAAGGAGCGACTCTTCAGCATGTCTTGCTGAGGTATTGTAATAATATTCATAATGAGGGAGCAGAGATATAAGATGTAGGGGTGAAGAAAATGTAAGGAAAGGTGAGAGAAAAAGGACTTGGTGAGAGTTTTAAAAAGAATTGTACTGTTGATGAAAATTTTTTTCAGTTGAGCTTAAAAGTATTTTTGTTTTAATTGTTGTGGTGGATTTCTGGATAGATATTCCAAATTTTGCTCCGTGATACTGAATAAAGTGCTTTTCATAGGAAGATTTTGGGAGGGGAAGATTAAGTTTTCGGCTTGTCTCGGTGTTTAGCTGGGGGATTTGTCTGTTTGTGGTAAAGTATTGCTGAAGTTCGAGGTAAATGATTGTTTTGAATAGTCAACATTGAAGGCGCTGTTTGAAGTTGGTTTAGGTGCTCTAATTTAAGTTTTTTCAGTGAGTGAAATAAATTGCAAGTGTGAGTTCATGGGGGGTGAGTTTGTTGATAGTGCCGAATGGCCATTTCTGTTTGATATTTAGTTTGGTGAGTCGTGAAGGATAGTTGGAGGCCCAGATGATTTTAAAGTAGCTAAGGTATGGGAGAACTAATGTGTTGTCAGTGATTTTGTAAACAGGTATAGTCTGGAAGTATGGTGTTTAACGCTGTAATTGGGTACCAATTGTGAACGCTTTGGTAGTGACAGGGTTAATGTGTTCATTCCATGTTAGCCCTGTCGTCGATTGGATGCCAAGAAATTTGTTGAGTGTACTGGTAGATTGTCTGGTATCTATTGTTAATATTTGGTTGTGATTAGTGTTGTTTGTAGAGAAAAGCATTATTTTAGTTTTTAAAACATTGAGCGAAAGCTTGTAGGAGCCCGAAACCAGTCAGTATTTAGCGAGTCCATGATTCATGTTGTTACAAAGTGCATTAATGTTGGGGTTTGAAAATGAAAATGTTTGTGTCTCTGGCAAATAAGATTAGTTTTAATTGTTAGAGAATGTTGGTGATGCATTCATGTAAATGATGAAAAGTAGGGTCCAAGGCTTGAGCCTTGCGGGACGCCAACTGTTATAGGTTTGATGGATGATGGCGTGAGTGTACGTAGACGATTGTGAGCGGTTAGTTAGGTAACTCCTGAGACCACTCTCCAAGGCTACTCCACGAACAACCGTAATGATAAAGCTTGTGAATAGAAGAATGTTGTGGTCCATGGTGTCGAAAGCCTTGAAGAAAAGTCCAGGAATACCCCCATGGTTTGGAGTTTAATTTTTTAGTGTAAGATGGAAGTTGGTTGTTTGTTCAAGGATTGGCCATGTAGGCTGAGCGTTTGGGCCTAAAGCCGGTATTTTTCATCGCCACAGAATGTGTGCTTGTTGAAAAAAGAAGACAGACGTGTGTACATGACTTTTTCAAGTAGTTTTGAAAAAGATGGGAAGAACAGATGGCCTGATATATGCAAGGTTATTTGTATCTTTGGTTTTTGTTAAATAGGAATGACTTTGGCTGATTTGAGTGTCTGGGAAGGTTCCGGGGAGAAGTGATTGGTTAATATGTGCATCAGAGCGACGATTTTATCATATGTTTGTTAGCAATCCCCATGGATCGATCCTTGTCGGTACCCTCACTTTTACCAGGTTTTAACAATGGCAAGTTTGTGCATTTCATCAACATTAACTGGATTCAGGAACATTGAGGTGAATGTGTTTTTTGGAAGGTGTTGTTAAATGGGTTATTTGAAGGTGGTATTTTGGTTAGCTAAGTTTTTGCCCAGGTTAGTGAAGTGATCGTTGAATGCGTTGGCTATGTCAAGCGGGTCAGTTATCTGCTATTCGTAGGAGTGAAAAGGTCAGGGATTTGTTTAGTGGGATACCTTCCTACCTAGAATGTTGTTGAGGAATGTCCAGGTTTTGGTGAGATCATTTTTGAGCTTCTGAATTTGTTCGGTGTTGTTATTTCTAACCAGTCTTAGTTTACACCACCAACAAACCTGACCTCTTATAGCATTGCAAAAACCTGGTATTTTTGTCATTTCTGCAAAATATTTGGGCAGATTTCCTTCTCATTAATTCATTTGAACATTAAATCTATGGCTATTGTAATACATGAGATAACCATACAAATTGAAATGGCCCCTCGAACCTAGGCGATATATAAATGTTGCCCTCAACATTTTAACACTTGCCTAAGCTAGATTTGTTGGAATTTGGGTTTGGAGTTTCTCAAATAATAGCACATTGTTTCTTTTCCAGTTATTCCACATGGAATATAATAGGATGGCAAAATGACAAAATAATAAAACTCTTTTTAGATAGGTAGGAATATGAGGCTATGCATACAAAATGCTCATCTTTGTTTGAGAATGGGTTAATTTTATCTTTGAAATTGTTTTTTTGGACGATTGCAAGTCATACTCTGATAAACTGAAGGGATAAAGTTAAAACAAAATATTCAATTTAAAGGGTGCTTGTTCCGATCGTTTTTGGGACCACCTGATTTCCCGAACGTAGTATCGGTTTTGAATCAATTAAAGGCCTTATTTTTCTCTTGTTGTCCTGAAATTTGAGCCCTCAAATCCATTTCATTGCCAGGATATAAACCAAAAAACAAATTAATGGTTAACCATCATCAGCACTTATTTTTAGGGCTTTGCAATGTGAATTATTGCTTCTACCATCAAAACTGCGAGTGTTGTTTCCCCGGTACTTGATGGGGCGTATGTGCAAGTGCCAGCTCTATCATCAAGTAGAGACCACAATAGACCTAAATCGGAACCAGCACCTTTAAAACCAAAATTAAAAAGGTTCCCCCTCAGATCTGCAGCCTTGAACCCACCACTCTTGCCAGGGTATGCTAACATTTTATTGTCCCCACCGAACGAAGTTATGTTAACCCTGGAACATTTGGCATATCTTTTTTGCTGGATGAGCTAGAGTAGCCAAACTTTGGTATATTGCAGGAGGGGAAACCCCCCACTCCCACAGATGAATTGTAAGATCTCAGGATGGGGTGGGGTGGCAGTGCCTTTCGCAATGTTAGTGATTTCGACATTCGCCGGGGACATATTTTACGCATCGCGTAAATCCGAGTTCGCCTTGTTTGCTGTATTTTAATACATGTTAATGTCATTGTATCAACAGAGACTACAATCAACTCCTGCAGCACCAATGACCAACTTTGAGAGGATTCTGATTTCCACTCATTACGTCTATTCCCTAACACAACATTAATTGTGAATCCAGTAACCTATTAAATGGCATGGATTAGGCCATGAAAGTCAATGTTATGTTTCCGTCTTTGAGAGGATTCTATTTCCACTTCAGACTCTATTTCCTAAACATAACCAGTAAGTTGATCAGTAACAATATTACGATGGCATGGATTAGAGTCATTTCACAGCATTTGATAGTAAAGAACAACCATTTGAAAGTCTCATTAATTCTGATAAAACCAGAATAAAACCAATATTGTCAACAATGACACAGTTTTGACGCCAATATTTGGATCACTTATTTCACAAGCTACATCTGAGCAATTTTTACAAAATTTCATTGTGTAACAAATTTTACATCCCTTCTGTTTAAGACCTTATTAATAATCTTCCTCAAGGGAGTACGATTTTCAAATAGAACAGCCTAATCTAATGGCAACTTTTTTTTTTATTTTTTCAGAGTTCAACTCACCAAAGCTATTAAGGAGGTGCGACAAGCCAACAATGGCTCTCTTTCGGGGTTATCTGTAGATGAGATCATACGCAGATCAGCCTCAATACTGAAACATCAACAGGTAAGACGCCACTCCTATACACTCTTTACACTAATACATGGGTTTAGGGATAGGGTTATCTGGGGATGAGATCATTATACAGATCAGCCTCAATACTGAAGCGTCAACCGGTAAGATGCCTCTCCTATACACTCTTGGCACTAATACAAGGATTTAGGGATAGGATTATCTGGGGATGAGATCAGTATGCAGGTTAGCCTCAATACTGAAACATCAACAGGTAAGACACCTATCCACTCTTGACACTAATACAAGGATTTAGGGATAGGATTATCTGGGGATGAGGTCATACGCAAGTTAGCCTCAATACTAAAGCATCAATGGTTAAGACACTCTATTCTCACTTCAATAAATTTGAGTCAAGACAAAAGAATTTCTGCCTATAATTTAAAAACAGTAAATTTGAGATGTCAGTGTTTTAAATATTTCAATCTCATTTAATGGAGTACATGAGATCTAAAATTTTCAAGTATGCAGAGAACACTTATCTTTTTTGCACAATTTATGAAGACTCTGTTGTTCAAATTCTCCCAAATGACCTTGTGAAGCTTCAATGGTGGTCAGAAAAAACAATGCACTCCAACTTAATCCACAAAAGTGTCAAGTTATTCGTATTGGCACTGTAATAATAAGCTATCCACTGGGTATTTTGTTTCTGACACCAAACTTTCTAGAGTTTCCGTGTTGCGTCTCCTTGGTGTTGAGATTACATCCAATTTGTCATGGATTAACAAGATCCAGTGCACCAAATATGAAAATCCAATGTAGAGTTTCCTCCAAAAAGTTGTCGGCAACCAAATAAAAATATTCTTCTCGAACTTTACCGTTCACTTATCTTGTCCATTTTATAGATTTTTTGCTCAACAGTTTGATATGTATATCGCAAAAATATTAATAGACCTAGCCTATATGTACATATAAATATGAACTTCTGGGTTCAGTTCTATAACTAAAATATACTGCCATGTTCAGAATTGGGTGGTTTGAAGAAGCAGTAAAGCATGTTTACAATGTCCCACACTCTAATATTGTCACAATTATAGCTAATGACAATAAGATGGTTGTTCTTGATTGTTATCTGCAGAAAGAAATTGATTTTGAGATTGAAAAATTAGAAGATATAAGAAAAATAGCGTTTTTCAAATGGACACCAAATCATGGCAACTTCTGGGAAGTTGGGTGAGGTGTGGCTTACGATCGAACACACACTTTAATTTGCGGATGGTTGTGTTTTTCAGCCTTTGCGTCCTCCGGTAAATGCAGGCCAGCAGGTGCGTGCCTCCGGTCAGCGGCCGGTAAGAGCTGGCAAATAATCCACTGACCTACAGAAAAGTTACCACGGGACAAAGACTAGTACAAGGAGTAATGCAAGGTAAATAAGACTTCAATGGTTAGGGTAGATAGTACACACTTGCTTGCTCTGAGAAATTCTTAAAGTAACAGCAGTATTCTATCTATGATTGAACAATAACTGGCATCAGCTATTTTTAGTTTATTTTATTGTTGTATTAGTGTGACATTGGATGGACAACACTCCAATGGAAAAATCCAAGGTTTAATTAAAACCAACCCCAGCAATATCACACAATGACCTGATCAGATGGTGCCAATACAAGTACTATGTCATCATTTTGTGTCGCCGGCTCTAAGGAGGAAGGACACATAGGATCAATTTGTCACTGTTGTTGATATCTGTTGTTGGTGATGTCTGTGGTGTTGTTGTGAAAAAGGTTACATTTGCCTGTAAGCTCCTGCATATTTGATGGATTTAAACCAATATTATGTTTTAGAATTTCCCGTCCTATATTTACTAGACACATGCTGGGAACCAAAAAAACAACACTTCTCAATAATCAACGCTTCTCTTGAAAACTTGGTGTCCAAAATACTTCTACCACTTTGGATCAATCCCCCTTAACTTCATTTGAATTTAAACAGAACGCATTCTAATGCAGTTTATGTCTGTGCAACCTGGTAACGAGACAGTATTAAGCCGCGTGCGTACACGAACCCATTAGGTAAACCGGTACTTAGTATTCATACGGTGGCCCGCCATGTTCGTTGAATCATACGGCATAATGTCGCGTGAGGGCCAAGGATTCAGGATAATTATGGACACGGAATAGGTGCCGCCTGTGGTAGCGTCAAGTGGTAGCGTGTGAACATGAATTCGGTCATGTCATGTCAATTTTGCATCGGTCAGTGATCATGTCAAGGACGCGTTTGTTTTTTATTTACCTTGTCGAGATGGCTAATTCTTCTGCTGGTGGAAGTAGATTTTCAACAATAAATGGATTGATTAAAGGTGTGGATAGTGCCCACACCGGGAGAGTACAGCCGTGCTGTTGGAGTAAAGATTTTCAGGTCAGGAAAAGCGTAAGGTAATCGCTTGATCCAGTGTCAAAAGTAGCAATGTGGCATGGCATGGTACATTTCAGATTTCATGAACTTGTTGTACTTCGAGTCTTTCAAAGACTCGAGTACAACATTGGTAGGCAAAGAGCAACTCGCGGAAATCTTGAAGTTAAAACAATTTTTTGTTGACGTCCGCCACGATGACGGAGATAATTAACAAACTGGATCTCTATAAAACATCAGATCGGCGATAAATCGTCATCTGAAGAGGTGACGGTGTAGACAGGAGATTGTTATTTTCGACAGAGACAATATTGGCCCAAGTCATGAACTGGCCAAGCTAAATGAACTGTGACTGTGTATAGTAATATAGGACACAAGATTCTCAAAACATAATAATGATAAAATTAGATTCTTGTTTTCGCCCAATACCCAAATTTATTGGTCTGCTATGACTGCGTCTCGCCCAATATTTTTTTCAACTCATAGCTTGACCAATAAATTTGGGTATTGGACTTAAAGAATCCAATTTTATACCAAACTTGGGTCATAGGTGCAACATGGCATCCCCCATTTGTTGATGAGGTCAAAAGTCACATAGCAAGGTCAAAGGTCACATACCAAGGTCAAAGGTCACATACCAAGGTCAAAGGTCACATACCAAGGTCAAAGGTCACATACCAAGGTCAAAGGTCACATACCAAGGTCAAAGGTCACATACCAAGGTCAAAGGTCACATACCAAGGTCAAAGGTCACATACCAAGGTCAAAGGTCACATACCAAGGTCAAAGGTCATGTGAGGTCAAGTTGTAAAATAGGCTGAAAATGTAAAATTGACCTCATTTGAAAAGTTGAAGTTCAATTTGGAACCAAACTTGAGGGATCCCATGTTGCACCTATGATTCATTTGTTGATGAGGTCAAAAGGTCACATACCAAGGTCAAAGGTCATGTGAGGTCAAGTTGTAAAATAGGCTGAAAATGTAAAATTGACCTCATTTGAAAAGTTGAAGTTCAATTTGGAACCAAACTTGGTTTACGGAGTTTACATGCAAACCCTCATTTGTTTTTTGGTCCAAGGTCACATATCAAGGTCAAAGGTCATGTTAGGCCTATCATTCACTAACTGCAAGGACCGATGTATTTTTGTTTGTTTCTTCCGTTAGCTTTACTAGCTTTGTGGTTTCATTCTCTTCTGGCAATTTAGTATCACCGAATTGAATACCACAAAATTTGTTATTTTTCTTTCACATATTTACGTCAGTTCCCCCGACCATTTAAATTGTTTCTATATAAAATAGATTAATCTTTGTCAAAAATGCTAACAGATTTTCTCTAGCAACCAGGACATTGTGAAGTTTCTAGTGCATCAATGTCAATGCCCAAGTAGATCCCAGATAGTTACAGAAGATCACAGAAAATAAAAAGATGAAAGGAACGGTGTATAAGAGTTGTGTGAGATCAGTGATGCTGTATGGGAGCGAGACGTGGTGTCTGAGCGAAAATGAGATGGGGATTCTGAGGAGGACAGAGAGAGCAATGATGAGAGTGATATGTGGTGTGAAGTTGATGGATAGGGTGAAGACTGAGGACTCAATGCATATGTTGGGGTTGGAAGAGGCAGTGGACCGGATGGCGAAGGTGAATAGTGTACATTGTTATGGGCATGTGTTGAGGAAGGATGATGAGAATGTTTTAAGAAGGACTTTTGAGTTTGAGGTGGGAGGTTTGAGAAGGAGGGGGCGTCCAAAGAAGACATGGAAGAAGCAAGTGGAGAAGGAGAGTTGGAAGATGGAGGATGCATTGAATCAGGTGAAATGGAAGGAAGGAGTAATGGCGGTTGCTGCAAGTGTGAGGTGAATCCGGCCATCCCCGTTTACAGGGACAAAAACAGATTTAAAACTTTGGTTTACTACAATTACTACTACTGAAACACAGAAAAGATTTGCGTAAAGGCTTTGCTTTCTAATCCCAAGGAGAGGGCACTGCATCTGGGACATTATGTACAGGGACTCGATTTTTTTTTTAAAGGGTAACAAGTCTTGATTAAATGCAAACATGGATGCAAATCCTTTTAACTTTGTGTTGCTTGCAGGGATAGCAGCCCAGCAAGGCCAATTCCAGTGTGACGCAGAGTTAGGTGGTGCTTCTTCATTTGGTAACGAAAGGACTTCTTGAAGACGAAGAAGATCCCTGTGTGATATGCCATGAGGAGATGATGCCTGAGACTACCAAGATCTTGGACTTTATGCGTACAGCTCTTTCATAAGAGTAGAACCGATCGGTCATCGAGTGCATCAAGGTTTGAAGTGCAATAGCTGCCATTTGTTAGAATTCCCATCAACATACTAGACATGTCTAAGTCTTTGGTGGCTTGACTCATTGAACAATAATTTGAGATGTCTAACACATGGCATCACACAGATGTATCACATTGCAGCTATTGCACTTACGACCTTCTACCATTCACACCAGGAATTTGCTAAGGTCTGAGTGTACTTGTTCATTTAACAAAATTTTCTCTGACTGTGCAATCCAGAAAATCTATGTGCTAAATGTATGGCAGGCCAAGAAAAATAAAATCCTTTCTGGGAACTAAAGGTCTTCATGTTAAATTTTCTGTGAAATTTAGTAAAATGGGCATGGAGTCACAACGATCCCTACTGATAACTGCACATATTCCATTGTGGAAATAGATCCCCATTTCAACAAAAAAATCAGATTTTAAAAAATCTGCCTCTGTATTCTCGTATTCCCAAAAAAATAGTTATAGGTTTGGGTTTTTTTGGGCTGTCTTATTTTTTTTTTTCTGCAAGCGCCGCCCCTGATTTTTTATGGGGGATGCTGATACAGATACCGGGATTTTGCAGTCCTGATGTTACTGAACAGCGCCCATCGTTTGGACTACATTACTACTACTAAAACCAAAGTTTTAAATCCGGTTTTATCCCCGTCAACGGGGGTGGCCGGATTCACCTCACATTCGCAGCAACTGCCCTTACTCCTTCCTTCCATTTCACATTTCATTTCGATATAGTTGGGGACAGAATTAGGTGACCATTTGTGCTTCTGGCTGGTGTAAATTAATAATCAACTGTGAAAAGTCAGAACTTAATAAAGCAGAAAGTTCAATTTTATGAATTATTATTTTGTGCTGCAGATGTGGAATGCTAAATAGAGCTTGTATGACTTTTATTTTTCAGTGCATCAAACAGTGGTTGAATGAACAAAGCACCTGCCCTAACTGTCGCAACTATACCTTGCTACCAGACGAATACCCATCACTCAATTAAGGATCCTACAAAGCACCTGCCCTGTCGCAACTACACCTTGCTACCAGACGAATACCCATCACTCAAGGATCCTACACAGTCTAGTGCAGATACTATGGGCAATGAATCAATTCACTGCTGACCATGGGATAAGGTGGACTGCAGTTAACAATATGGGATAACCTGTGGAGGATACTGGCTCTATGTTATTGCATGGTGAACTGATCAGCAACATTGTACACATCATAAGACTTTGATACAAGCTTTGGGATAATGTAAATCTTAAGAACTGTTACTTTGAAAGTAAAATTCTTGATTACAACATCCTATTTGTAAGCCCACACAGAGTTTGAGGAGGCTAAAGTATATGTGATATTTAATGTGAGATCATGTTACTTCAGCTTACAATTGTCAGTGCACCTTGTTAAACACTCATGTAACTTTATCAAGGTCAATGTTTCAAAACTAATATTTTTAGTGAACACCCTTTAGCTACCATAGTATGTTTACCATAGATTGGCATTATTACCTGGTCATCTCTAGTGTTATCTCAATTCCTTGATCAAGGTCATGGTTCCATCTTAATAGTGAACACACTATAGGGGGGTACTATAGTATATTTACTCTAGGGTGTGCATTATGACCTGGTCTCCTCTATGTTACTAAATGGTACGTTATTATCAAAGTCGTGTTGTCATCCTTATAGTGAATACACTTATAGTTACCTTGGGCTCCTCTAAGTTAACTAAGTGTAAACTTTATAAAGGCCATCCATTTTATAGTGAACACACTATAACTAACCATGCGGTTGGCCATAGGTTTGCATCATAACCTTGGTCTCCTCTAATGTGTAACTCAGTGTATTATAAAGGTCTATTTTTTCATCTATAGTGAACACACTAATCATTTACCTCTGGATAGCATTGTCCTTGGTCGTCTCCTAGTCCTACTCAATGTACTTTACTAAAGGATGTTCCGTGTTAGAGTTAACACCCTATAAAAATATTGTCCAATTCTAAAGACGGTGTCATTTTGGGAGTAATGTTTCCCACACACGTGGCTAAGGATGCTCCCATGATGTTGTCCAGTAAGGTTTAAGTAAAGGGCAACTTGTATCTAAGCCACCAACCTTTGGTCATGTATGGGGAGGGAATTTGTTTCCCCTTAGATTATCTGACATGGAACCGCAATACATATGGTCCCATTGTATCATGCAGAAATCATGCTACTTGTGGAAAAATCTTTGATTAAATTAAAGTTGCTTGCGGTTGTAGAAAATTCCAGTAGCAGTTATCCAGATGGCCTCCAATCCAGAGAATTACAACTTACTCCTTATAACTCCCTTAGATGAGTTAGCATATTATTAGAGCACATATTGGAGTATCAGAGAAGTGCTGTTCTTGTTGTGTGCCATGTTTTTTAATTTTACCCCGACTTTGTACGTTTTGTGGGCAAATATAACTATATGTGTATCCCAGAACAAATTGCAGTAATAGAACTGTATTTCAATGAATTTATTCGCCACAATTTGGCAACTCATTGAAATATGTTAGATGCCATTTACATTAGGGAGTAAAATTAAACTTTGTGCTGTTATGTACTCTTGCTTTAATTTTGAAGTAGTGTAAATTCTTTAATTTTCTTTTTATTTGACTGTTTTATCAAAAGTGTTGTTTATAGTAGGTATATAGGCAGTTATAAACTCTTACATACTTACTCTTTATCAATGATATACTTTAGTCCAGGCCCTGGTTAGGACCATGCTAAAGCTCATCATCAAGGATTTTGACACTCTTGATTTGAGTTGCTGCTGGACCACTTGCCTTTAAAATCACACAGGTGCTTTTTCAAAACCGGCTGCAGTCAATTAGTGTCAGACTCTTGCGAATGAGTTGTAAGCAGGGTTCTAGCCAGGGCTTGGACTACTTGTTAGAGGTGATATGTTTTGAAATAATTTAGCAAATATAGAATACTTGAAACTATCAATTACATGACTTAAAAGCCACGTCAGATCTTTACAAAAGTTTTTAAGAACGTCCCATTGCTCTCATCTAGTGTGTTGGCAATAATGTACACAAATAATAATGCTGTTCTTCAACTTCACCGAAAATGTACATTGCAAGCTCATTGAAGTCAGTGAAAAACTCCCCTGCCATGTTACAATTTCATGAAGTCATAAGTTTAGGGATTTTTTTTTTTTTCCCCATATGTAACAAACTGTGCTGTTTCATCCTACCTCTAGTAGATTCTGTCATTTTGTCAGGCATAAGCCAGCAGGTCGGTGGAAGGGTGGCAAAATCGATAAAAGTTACGTTGATATTATTCAACACACTCACCATATCTCCTTGTACAGGGCGAAACCGTTGGCGATTCGTTATTAACCCACATTTGATATGCAAATTAGTGTGTCATGCATGCCGGCGCAGTTTTCACTGAAGTAGCTTTATGCGGTTTCGCCTGCTCTTCACTTGGAAAGTCTTAGAACCGCAAGTGTACCAGATGCACTTCACAAACATGCTAACAGTATCGTTATGCTTTAGATTTTGCTAAACTTATTACGAGGAAAGATTTCGGTCAAACGGAAAACATTTTAGTATTATAGTGAGAATATTAGTCTTCTAGACCACATATTAATAAGTTTTCACTGAGATGTTTGTTGTTGAAAGGGATTCAATGGCTAAAGCTTCCTCAAACGGGATAACAAATATGTGGACCATTGCCTGCATCTTACTGTTTGTGATGAACCACTCTGTACATGTTTGAATCCCTAAAAATCATCCCCATTTCACACTTTGAACCTCAGCGAGCGGACACTTTGCCTGGCGATTGGGGCATTTGCTCCTCAGAACAACTTTGGCTGGCCTGTCCTGGTCCTCCTCATCAACCATCTCCTTAAACATGGAGCTAAGCAACACAGTAATTCCCTGTATCAGTATGACAATTGGAACCGAATAAGAAATTTCGATATCACCCACAGCCTGTGAACTCTTATCTTAGCCATGAAAAGCAGGGAGTTGTGCTGTTATAGCCCCCCGTGCATAGTTGGGATAACTGGTTGTGATAATAGCGTTATTATTTAATATTTTGTGCCATGCAGATTTATTTTTGGGTGCATTTGCTGCATAAATAACAGCATGCATTCATATCATTAGTGTACAATTAACTTAGGAAGAACTGGGGAATTGAAGTAAAAAAAAAATTAATGCCACATTACTGACACAAATTGTTGTCATAAAATGTTCAAATCCTGAGCCATTCATACAAAACAAAGACCTTTAAAAATGATACCTCTACTTGCCTTGTTCAGGCATTAAAAAAATTAAAATGCAGACTGTACAGAAGCACTTAACCCCCTACTGTAGGCTTCAACATTGCTTTTGCCCTATGCACCATTCACCAAGGGAAGAAATACTTTTTAAACTATTTTTAAACTACTCATTGAATATGCGCTTACTTACCTAATACGATAGTATACCCCCTACTGTAGCTTTCAACTGCATTTGGCAAATGCATGGCTGCCCTATGCCTATGGCTATTTTCAGGCGTGGGAAGAATTTTTAACTCATTAAACCACGCCTTACTGAACCGGAATACCAGTGTTCAATTTAGAGGGGTTTTACATGCCCAATGCATGTACCATTGGCCCTGTGCATTTAAAATTTTGTTTGTGCATGTACATTTTTGTGCATTTTCATCCTATTTTTCAAAGAAATTTTCTAATTGTGCCTCGTAAACTTTAATTCCTAAATCGGACACTTGCCTGGAATACATAGTATAACCCAGAAGGGTGTTAGACGTTTCTATAGATCCCATAATGCAATAGGTAGTTTGCCATCCGTCAAGCGCTATTGCACACATATACAAGCGCAGGATGGAATCAATTGTAATACTCATTGCATCCATAGGACTTCTAATATGAAACGTTTTACCCAGAAGGTGGTGTCCCCTTTTTTATGATAAATTTGAATACAAGTACATGACAGCATAAGTTATGTTATTTGAGCGAATGATCTTATGCCTGAAAAAGATGACTGCACAAATGTAATAAACAATTCAAACATGTATGCTACGCTCACGTATATCTCATGTAATGAACCCAATCAGAAATACTGAAAGGAGTGCATTACAGTTGGTCTACACGCCATTCCTCTGTTGTATATATAAACGAAACAAAGTTTTAAATCCGGTTTGCCCCACCTACGGGGGTGGCCTGATTCACCTCACATTCACCGCATACTGCTGTGTGGAGGATTTATTGGAGGCAAAAGTGAAAAATTGAGGACCGGCCTGACGTCAACGTTGACATGATATTATCAGGAGTTGATAGGGTTTTGTTTATTAAATTGTTGTTGTTCATAACCAAAAAAGCCTTAACATCATCTTATTGAGAGAGGCAATCCTCTGTTAAGTTTTTTTTCTCTTGATTGTTGTGTCATTATTGTTTAACATGCTTATAATAATTTCCTTGGGCATCTTACCCTTCGTATCGCATATAATTTTCAACTCGACCAATTACTGAAGTTAAAGTACTTGGGCAAAACAATACTCTATAAGGTACCTGTAAAAAGAAAGTGTTATTTGATCAAATTCTAAACATAAGACTATAGTTTCTGATCCAATTTGTTGCTGTAGCATTTACATATTGCCTTATCCTAAGACTTGTTTCTATAGTTGCAGTGATGCATGCCACATGGTTTGTCCTTAAAATAGCTCCTTTAATTATTCAAGAAAATAGAGTTTCAGTGTCTAGAATTATGCACATTTTGAAGTCCATTATATCAACTAAAACAGAATGGTGCCTGCTGATCAAATTATGAGTAGTATATAAAGTTGTTTTGTAATACAAATGAAAAGTTGACGTTCAATTACTGATTTGCTTGTAAGCTTGTTCTTCCATCTTTGTTCATAGTTGATTTTTATTCCACATAGAAGAATACTGACAAAAAATTAATTGAAAACAGGAGCCCTGAATAAAATTACATTTTTCCCATATGGGGTCTTTTAAGTATGATTTGGAGGGTACGTGACTCCGCCCTGACACCAGTTCTATCATCAATTCCTTAAGTGACACTGCCAAAAAATAATCAGTATCCATACTTCCATTAGCAATATGGCGTGCCCAATTTGGAAAAATTATGACGGCATGTGGAACAGTCTTCAATTTGTAACAAAAAACACTGGTGCATTTCCTGATAAAGCCAACCTTTATCTTATCAAACTGAATGCTTCAATCTGTAATCAATTTCTAAGATTCACCAACACACATCTTACCATCGAACATATCGGTTTATGTATGCTGATTGAAAGTTTTATGAAAACATTTGTATCAGAGTTAACGATCATGCAGTGATGGGAAAAAGGAGCTAATGATGTTGTGCATTATGGACTATAATTTGATTACCATCAAATAGGTGGGCCTTATAATAGTGCGGACTAACTAGGGAATAATTTAAGGCACAAAAATAATGCAAGAGGCATGGTGCGCGCGATTCTGTGCAAACGCTTCAGTACATCGGGTTTACTTTTGTGCAGACTAACGATAATTCACGCCTATTTGGGGGTAATCAAAGTATAGAATTAGATGGCTTCACGCTAAACTTTGGTTCGAGCCATTGATCACATTAATCACAATAAAAATCCTATGGCAAATCATAAATTGGAAAAGGTCCATGAGTGCCAGGCGTGAACCAGAACCAAGGTACGAAGTAAAATACATCAGCGAATTGTGTATTACATTTTTGTGTTAAGTCCATTCATACCTCACTGCACAGTGACCTTGCATAGATATGTGTCTGATCACTTTCTGCAAACTCAACCCAACTTGCTGCAAATCCAATTAAAAATCAATTTAATGTTTTTAAGGTACCTCATGCAGTATTGAGATAGAGGACTGTTGGGCAGCAATCCACTGAACGCGAACACTGTGACATATTGATTAGGGGTTCCACTCAGGATGTTCATTAGTAAACTCTGATTTGGCCTGAGGGCAGGCAGGCGTGGGCGTAATGGTCCCAATTGATTCCAGGTGTTATATTAACACATTGTGTCAGTTGGCCCAACCTGCAATGTTATAAAAAAGAACTGGACGATGACAAGTGAGTTAAAATTAACACCAATCGGCATCATCATATCATCATTTGTAACACCAACATTTGTGTTAATATACACTACCGAATGATGGTATAATCTAACACTAGTGGGTGCAGTCCATTACTGCTTCCAGGAGGGTGTTAAAGTTAACACTGAAACACTCTAGGTTGCAGGGATGTTGTGACTAACTTCCCATTCACAGTGTGGAATTCACCTGAGCTTGACTGCAACGTCGCTGACCTGGTAAGGAGTGAATGAGGAATCCTCAAGCCTTGAAATTACGCCCTGGAGGCACAAACTTTCCTCCTTAATTAAGGGTACCGAAACTTAAAGTTAATGGATCAATAGATACATGGTTTAATTGATATGGAATGCAGTAAAAATGAATTTTTGGAAAATGCTTCTCGTCCTTCCAAAAACTGCGGCTGGTTCAGGTAAAACTGAGAACCAGGAGCAACTTTACAAGAAGTGGCCTACTTCTTATTTCAAGACTTGCTGTGTGACCTTAGCAACTTAATTGATTTTGTGCCATGCATTCCATATTCGGCACACCAAGCAGAATGTTCCGACCTGCCAAAATGAACCTAGCCTATTGAAACTTTTGTGTAGTCAGTTCATTCAAAAAGTTTCTGCACATTTTGATTTCAAAACCAGTTCTGTTATATAACATTTTGGCATAAAAATAAATATGCAGACAATTAATATAATGCCTTTAATACTCCCAAAACTATTCTAAAATTATAAATGATAGTGGCACACCCTTACTTAAACATTAGTGCATTCATCACAGAGACAGGACCGATGCTATCAACTGCATCCTTACACACGGATGCTGCAACTGTGTAAAGAGGAGTACACTGGCAGACATCTTGGAAGCCTAAAAAACAAATTCCTTCTAGAGCCCTTTCAAGACTCAGAGGCCGCAAAACTGATAAGGCCAATGAAGTCCCAACTTTGTACTTGAAGATATCAATATACTTCATCCCGATTGAAGGAGTCGGGCACCCTTTCAGTAGTATTCGTGTGCGTATCGTGAATGCCGACTTTGTATGCTCACTATGGGCAGCTGCAACCTTTACCGCGATGCGCACGTTTACCACTGTGAAATGTCTTAACTCCATGGCCGACGAACTATACCTTGATCCTGTACTTTTGCAGGCTCTAATATACCCACATTTCAATGGGAATGATCAGCTCTTATTTCTCACTTGGCTGTGTGGGCTTTCCAAGATGGCGACAGGGCTTCAAGTTCAGGCCCAGATGAACCATCCAGTGTACAGAGATCAGTTGATGTCACCGTATCTTTGCAGTCCAAGAAATACTCTTAATAAGCTAAGGGTTGTAATTCTCAATGTTCAAATCAGCTGTTCCATTACTTCTTGTTGTGGTTTTCATATCTAACACAAATGTGGTATTAAACTAGTGGTATATGTTGTGACTTTATTCTAATAATTGAATGTCATTTACAAGATGTTCCCACATGTAGATTTCTCAATTTTGAAGTCAAATACAAATACCAAGAATAAAGGAAAATAAGTGTTTAATAGAAAATTAACTAATCCAGATGTGAACAGTTATTTATTTTTTGTACATTAGTGATATTTTTTTTGTTTTTTTATTTCAAGAAATTACTGGGTGGTATCAATGTTTTTTTAATCTAAACATGTTAAGTTGTTAGATGATTTGGGTTTTTCGTAGAATAAAGGCTTTGCCTTCAAATAAACTGATTTTTATTTCTGCTGTTTGTTATAGAGGGCGAGCAGAATATCAATAGTGGGTCTTATTAAGGAGTTCGTTTACCTCCCACAGAAAAGTTTGACACATTTGGTAGTTAGTATGGGTCCTCTAATCAATGCTAGGTAGGTAGTACTCTCAATTGTGGTATCACTTTTCAATAGGGGCCCAATTTAAGTTACACAGGGGTCAACTTTTAAAAATGCCCCAATCCTGTCGAAATGTATGCCATATGTCCTCTAATCATAAGGGATCAAAAAAATGTATAGTTTGTACAACCTAGACCATGGTTTGGGAGTTATAAGGTAAAAGGCATAAAATGGTAAAAACGGGCAATTTCAATTTGTACAAGGGGGTCAACATTAAAAAGTTAATCTCCTTAATTTTAAATACTTGAAAGTTTTAATCGCCTGAGGTTAGAGCTCTTAAGGTATAGTGTCTTTGTTGTTTTTTTTTTTGTAAATGCTTACTTACAGAGATAAGGGTCAAAGAAGGTCAACACCAATGGGTATGTTGACCTATGACCTATTGTCCCATAACATGGTAATATGCATTGCAGATGGTAAAACTATTCCTGATTTTGACTCATTAAGCTAGATGAACAACTCATTTTCAACAAATTAGAGCAACTTCCGATTTTGACCCCTATACTAAATAGAATGGACCTTTTTACCATTTTAGCCATTTTTACCCATAACTCCAACAACATTGGTCATAGTTGCGTACAAAAACTATACAGTTTTGGACTCCTTGTGACTAGACGGACAACTTATGGCATACATTTCACATGAGTGGAGCATTTAAAAGTTTTGACCCCTGTAAAACCTTACCCCCCTATTGAAAAGTGGACACAACAATGTGAGAAGTACTCCCTACCTAGCGTTGATATTAGTTGTGGTCGATGTGACACTCTATTACTACACTAGGGGCTCTAGTACAACTATTGTATTCTGTAGTGAGAAGGACATTTTTTTTTCCCGTTGATTTCCGATATGACAAGCACCTGCATGAGTGTTTGTTCACCTGGCCGTGTCCGTGTGCCTCTTCACCACTCATTCATATTTGTCTACTTGGAGAATACCCCTACCTTCCTTTGTTAATTCCTTCTCCTACCCACCCTACCCCCCACTTCACTCCTCGTACGCACTTCCTGTAATGCTCAGACACTTCCTAAGTCCCAGTGGGGACTTTGAGAGGCAGTGTAAATTGATCACCGGTCAATGGGAGGAAGCCATCTAAAAACCACTGACCTAAGCCTAGGCTAGGGGACCTCATGTGAATTTTGAATGATTTTTCATTATGGATTTAGATTGGTCTTGACTCTGACAGTGTATTAAATAGCCACTGATAACCAAGACTTGACACCAGCAGACCATGGTGTATGCATTACAGTACAAATAAAAAGGCCTATGTGAAGGTTCCAATCAAGTATGAGGAAAACTTAAGAATTGCATCACTGCTGCTGTCAAGAAGATGGACACCGGGTGGAAGAACAAGCTAGTAGCTGTGTAAAACAGGGAAACTGAAACCCACCCCCCCCCCCCACCCCGTTTGTTATGATGGGAAGCATGTTTGTTAGCAAAGACTAATGTCTACAAATTGTTTAAATAGTATTCCATGTCATATCCCCCGGCGCTTCAGAAGGTGGACTTTGTCATAGCAAAAATGGGTGGCAGTGAAATGTTTCGACTTTCAAGGTAATTGGCATTAAAAGGCTTGACCAGGATGCATTTTGAATTGAATTTCTAAATTCAGTACTGAGATGGGATATTTGGGAGGTCACAGCCAGTACTAGGAATGGCTAAACATACCAACTATACAATACCCTGCTGTTGATACTAATAATAAATTGCAGGTGACTGTAATTCACGGTACTGTTACCAGTTGTGGAAGAAATCTAATTACAACATGCAAAAGGTTGTCTCTCACAACTATTGAAAAGAAAAACATCACCAAGAAAACTTCATTTTAAATAAACTTTATTACATCCACCATTCTGTACAAAAAGTTGTATATATACAAGGTTTGAAGACAAATTAAGGCACTTGACTGTATAATGGAAGTGGATTCATAGGACGGTTATGTGATAAAGGACGGCTTTCTTTATTGGACGGCACAACAAATACTGGCACGTTTATGGCTATGTATTCCCCCAAAATTTCAGATTTCTGCACCAAATGACTATGTTTTTAGTCTGGTGGTTCAATAAATCATCTAAAAGGATTGCATTGCAAACATATCAAACATTTTACCCCCAAGTGATGGTATATACTGAACCAACTTGCCAGGGTATTTTACAAACTTTGCAATGAAAGTTCTTAGAGCAAACTATACGGAAAGAGTAACATGCTTATAAGCTAAATTCGAATCATTTTGACGTAACAAAAAGTAAGTCAAAATAACATTTTTAAAAAAAATGTGACTTCAGTAACATTGCTTGCCACACCGGAACTAATCTTGTGATTTAGAGATTCCATTTTGAAGATAGGGATGAAAATGACTAAGGGAATTGAGACTTTACAATTCATGGCGATTGTCTACCCAATGACTCGATATAAATTGAATTATTATGCATCGGTGTAGCGCTACTGGTCCCGCCAAACACTGACAATATGCAAAAATCTCGGGGCAACTCCTCAACAAATACTCTTTTTTTATTAGTTTGAAGCCATTCTAAAAAACTATGTCTGTCAAGTCAGGTTCTTGCATAATATCATAATATTGGACGGACTTTTTTTGGTTGATAAACAGAAATATTCGACCTCGCCTAGAATATATTTGATCTAGGTTCGGGCGATAATTTTTCTTTATCAACACTCAGCCATCCAACTATTAATATAAGTACAGTAAAAACTGGGGAAAGTCAACTGTACCTCTGTGTCACTAAACCCTTCGTATAACAGGCCATTCTTTAAGTCCAGAAAAAAAAAGCATGTATTTTTCAAAGGGGTTCCCCTTGGTCCACGCAGGCAAGTAAATCCCTATCAGCTCTGGATTGAATTGGCTGGGGATCACACCTGTATTGTCATCACAATGCCTACACCCCGGAATCATAATTACATTAATGTTAATGACAAGGGTGACAGTAGTAAAATTATGGACATTAAAAAACCCTCCCATGCAAAGGCCTGGTTACAATCACAGGTTTCATGTGTTATTCAAAAAAATATCTTGTATTACCATAGTCACTGTCACATTTCCTTCTCTGAAATAGGTGTGTACATACGGGGTGTAGGTTGTGGCGTACATGGATATCTGTATTTTCCCTGCGCGTTGTCATGTTTTGTAGGGCGCAGGAATGCGAGTGTAGTTTGATGTAGAGAAAAGTAATTATGGCAGCAAGTATGTGTGGGCTTGACGTTTGATCCAAGCACACACTAGTATACAATCCTACCTGCACAGGCTATTTTTGTGGAGAAAGCAGTTTGGTAAGCAGTATACTTATTTTAAAAAATATCTTGATACAAGTCTTATCAATGCCAACTTGTCTATTACTATTCTTTACATGATAGCAGACAATTAACTCTCTATTCAGCATAGCACAACACTATGGGAGATACTATAAAAAGTAAGATACGCGAGCTGTTAGCAGTAAGTCCTACTAATCAAGTAATAAAATTGCACTCCAGCTTAAATACACCTCTTACAACGAATCCCCAGAAATGAACAAATGAGATTTTCCAATGTCAGCACAGTAAACTACTGGTGAGTTCCTACTTTCTCGGCAGACATCGGCGACGCTGCCTTTTGAACAAGCTTTTCTTGCAACGCCTATGTTCAAGATGTTTGAAAGACTAGCACCAGCTGACACCTAGTGAAGTATGAACCCACCCTTGTGCACATAGCGTACGAGAACGCAAGCATGTGGCATAACGTGCAGGCCAGTGGCGGCAAGCTTCATTTATATCGCAAATCTGCCGAACGAGTCATTTGAAGAGCCTGAACAGTGACCGGCATTTGAAGTCACTGTGCGCGGTTATAAATAGATCAGAGAGTGGGGAAGGGGGAATTCCCTAAGAGGGAGCTGCGGCAGTTTAAATTGCCTTGCTTAGTCGTGTGATAATTGTGCTGCAAAACTATCATCAAATCGTTTTAAAGACCAGACATGAGAGGAATTGCTACATGAGGTCACGAATCATTCCACGGTGAAATGGTTATCAGGCCTGGTCATGGTCCGCAGCTATAAATAGCGGTGACCCTGCGATTAAACATGAGGTCAAGCGAGCGTCGTTTTCAAATGGTCCGTTTATACCGTTATTCATACCAAAAAAATACTTAGACTTGAGTTTGATTCTTCACTCCAACGGATTTTGAGGGGAAAAAAATTGATAGTAAACATATTTTCGACTTTAGAATATTTTTCAAGTTTTTAGGTGATTACGTGCTAAATAAACCTATGGAACGGCAAAACGACGCTATCTTGGCCACCCCCCCCCTGCATACTTGTAAAAGGTCGCCAAAGAGGGCGTTTTGGGAATGTGAAACCGGTATAAAGTGTTTGAGACCAAACACACTACAGTTGTGTGTATGGCCTAGACTATCAGACTTTTTTATACATGGCATCTACTCCAAATTTATGAGTAACCCTGGGGTGGTGGTACAATAGACTTGTGCCAGTTACGACATTCATCATTCTGTCTTCCACATGAAGGTTTTAATGTCCATAGTTTACAACTGCAACGTTCACACTGGTGAAGCTTATTTTGTGACATCCATGGGCGTATTATACAACTTGAATCGTTTTGCGCGCCAGACAATCAATGGCTTCTTCTATAAGGGGAAGGAAGGGCCGATTAAGCAAGCAAGCAAGTTCAAAAGTTAAAGACACTTATCAGTTATTCGCCGGAGAGTCAAAATATTTGAAATTTGTAGGTTAAAAGTAATGAATAAGTCTGTAAAATTCCCCAAGTAATTTTCGCAATTGCAAAATTGAAACTAGTAGCATCAGTATTTCCACAGATATGAATCTTCCATTCAATTACGTGTTATAGTATGTCCGGACCAACGGCAATGACTAAAATATCTGATTTTGTCCTTATTAGGCTTCGTTTGGTTCTATCAATTGTAGGGTTGTTAGATATATATACTTGTTACAGACATGCCCAAATCTGATTTTGATGATTTTTTTTATTTTCTGATTGATCAAATCACTGATAGTGTCTAAGTTTTTATTTTTCTTTTCCTAACTTGTTCAATAACCTTCTAAATGTTCTTGGTAAGTGTTCTGCAACTTAATTACATGTAAATTTATAGAAATTCCTGATCTTCAAAAAATCTTGTTGTCCCTTTAACTTTTTGGCACCTCATGTTTTGTAGAGCTGGTGGTCCCATGTTTCCGTGGAGTCAATCCTGAGCACGTAAAAAGTTTGCAGACCTCAATCGAAAAAAGTAAAAGATACTTTAAAGGGCACAAAAGATATTGGGTTTGCAGTATATAGTAAAGGTGGCCTTCAATTTTCATCACATCCGACCATCGCCTTTGAACATGCTTTTCACGCAATTCGTGTTTCATGCATAATGCGTGCAAAGGTATCTCCAAGACTAGTGTCGGTAGATGTCTGCCGATTAAGTATGAACCCACCTTTATTTAATCCCAATACTTGTCCTTTTTTCTTGAAATACGATTTTAAATCGTTTTGGCCACTGTATGCTGTTTATAACTGAGTCTTATTAAATACACTTATCACCATGGTGTTGTTTTTAGTTTTTTGGCCTTTTTTGCTTGTTTTTCCTTTTTCTGACTCTATTGCTCTTTGTACGGTTTCACCATTTGCAGGGAGAAGCCTCAAACTGACAGCAATGTGTATGGGAGCTTAAACACAGTTTGATTCTCCTCCACACTAAACCAATGACCTTCCAAGAGGTCATTGTTTATGCAACACTATCAGTATATCAATGTCAGTTAGCGGTTATCACCTGCAAATCTAACGTGTGCATAAGGGCAAATATGAGTCGTGACCTTAGAGTCAATATTTGTTTCGGTTTTAGAAAAGAAAATATTAACAGGTTTGGAAGGTAAAATGTATTAATCTGTTTATTTTGTCGCATTATTTTAAGAAAAATTGATAGAAATGTTGCAGTGTTCCTTTTAAAGTGGTAACCCAATCAACCTCTTACCCCACTTAAACCCCATCACATTCAGATTTGGGGTACAAAAAAGTTCATTAGTTTTTTGTCTCTTCCACCGCCAGTGAAAGGCCCAAGAATTGTTTCCTTTTCATGTTATCAACAAAACACTGTGCTTTACAGGGGCCATTTGGTTCACAATGATCTTTCTATACATCCATATAGCTGACCAATTTAACTCAACATATGTTTTTTGTGGTGATATGTTCCACCAAAACATTTGGAAAAATCTGACCTGACAGGGTCAAACCACCCCTCGCTTTTTCTTGGGCATTAAAAATGGCAATTATTTTTGATTGTGACAGATACTCTTCAATCTATCCCAGGGTAGTTTTTTTTTTATAAAAAAGGACAATACACATCCTAAAATGTGGATGCAAATCAAACTTAGAATTGACGATAAATTAGAAATGTAACTCTAACCGTTTTTGTGTGGTCGTTTCCTATTTTGGAATTTCTGTAAGTCACAATGGAAACGTAAATATAAGAAAAAAATTCATGCAGTAGTATTAAATTGTTACAGACTCCATGAATCAAGCAACTCCCACAATACCAACAAATGAAATTTGCTGAAATTATTATGTTAAGAAGTTGGCTTCTCCTATTCTAAACAGAAGTCACATTCGCCTGATGGCTGATAATATATGTTGTGTACAGGTTTGTATTGGAGTGGTTCCCCAGGTGACCAAGAATCCAACATTCAAATACTTCCAGTACTAACATTCCAAGTAACTATATAATTCCATACATTGAAGTAAGCTACAGCCGGAGCAAGTTATCTTTTTCAAACCTGCCCACAGTATTTTTCTGGTACAACAAGCATCCCTAAAATGAAAGGAAAGAAAACAGAAGTTATTGAAAGCGATTGTAACTTCAGTCTTTACAGTCTATACTTCTTAAAGGGATTAGAAGCGATTTGCTAATCCGAAACATCGGAAAATCATCAAAATTCATATTTTTATATTTTTGTTACTGCATGGATATGCGAACATAACCTGCAAGGGGTTGGCTTGAAATCCGTGTATTAAAGGGACAAGGCAGTACTTTTTATCTGATTCGTAATTTCTTACGTGCGATCAAAAATTCCGATTGAGATTCAAAAAAAGCCTTTCCCGGTGAATATCACGATTTCAGCGGGATATTGTGCACAATGATCAATACAGTTTGACTCAAAAACACAGACATTATTGATCTTGTTATTCTGTACTGGTTGTATAAAACCACAATCAGCTGTTTAATGCAGATTTGACCACGCCGTCGCTGTATGGTCTATTGTGCGGGAGAAGGTATGAGTAATTTCCTCAAGTTCCCTTTTTTCACGAGTTGGTGTTTTTTTTTTTACAGTAAAGCAGTTTTATGGAATTGCACAATTATCCTGATTTAAACTTAAAACTGCATTTCCTACTTTTTTCGATTCTCTCTCTCGCATTATCGCTGCTAACCCTTTAAACTTCGAACTACAAAGTAAATTAATCAATGCGATGCACAGCATTATCGCGCCTTATTACAAAAACACGTCATACACGTGCTAGGTGCAGTCTAAATCGTGTTGCCGATTAAGGACACTGCGCAGATGTACGACAAAAGAAATCCTTCATTGATACACAAAAATACTGGTCATGTAAGTCAAAACAAAAAAGGCATTCCTTGTGAGACTTGTGTGGGAGTTTAGTGATTACTTTGTTACTTCTAGGTTTACAGAGATAGTCCAAGCTTCTGGGTAGATTTCTTGATCTTGATATCTGGCAACATCAATCCTTCAATGTAAACTGGATTGGTCGATTCCACTATTATCTTCCCAAATATTAACCCCCCAATGACATCTATTCAAGTGTTTGCTTTCCCAAATGAACCGATGGCATTGTCATTCCAGTGTTGCTGACCAAATGAAACTCCATGGTATTGTCTATTCCAACGTTTACTTTGCTAAAATGGAACCCCAATAGCACTGTCTATTCCAATGTTACTTTTGCCTAAATGAACCCCATAGCACGCTATTCCAACGTTTACTTTGCTAAAGAACCCCAATAGCACTGTCTTCCAATGTTTGCTTTCCCTAAATGCAACCAATGGCATTTGTCATTCCAAATGTTTGCTTCCCTAAAGGAACCAATAGCCCATGTCTATGCCAATGTTGCTGTCCCTAACCCCCCCCCATGACAAATTGGCAATTCTATTCCAATGTTTGCTTTCCCTAAATGAACAAATGCAATGTCTATTCCAAGTTTGCTTCACTAAATGAACAAATGGCAAGTCTATTCCAATGTTTGCTTTCCCTAAATGAACCAATGGCAAGGTCTATTCCAATGTGTGCTTTCCCTAACTGACAAATGGCAATGCTATTCCAATGTTAATTCCCTAAATGAACAATGCAAAGTCTATTCCAATGTGTTGCTTTCCCTGAATGAACAAATGGCAATGGCTATTCCAATGTTTGCTTCCCTTTGAAGAACCAATGGCAATGGTCTATTCCAATGTTTTGCTTTCACTCAATGAACAAGGGCAATGTCTTTCCAATGTTGCGTTCCCTAATGAACAAATGGCATGTCTATTCCAATGTTTCTTTCCCTAAATGAACCAATGGCATTGTTCATTCCAATGGTTTGCTTTCCTAAATGAACAATGGCAATGTCTATTCAAGTTTTCTTAGACAAAAAAAATTAACCCCACTAGTATTGTCTATTCAAAAAATTTTTCTTCCCCAAAATGTACCCCTATTCTAATGTTTTCATCCCCAAACAAACCCAATTGCATTATCTATTCCAAAGTTTGCTTACCCAAAATCCAGCACAATGACCATTAATAATAATATTAAAATCAGTTTTTATATAGAACTTAATCCGCCATAAAACAGTCAAAGCCCGGTGCCAATTAGTATTATTACCATCTTCAAGAATCGTCACAATCATATTCGCTTCATCTTGGGGTGCTCAAAGACATGCCGCAAAGCCTATCAGCACCTGAGATTGAAAATTTCCCATAACAGCTCCCCAGATTTTGCTTGGGTCGTCGATGCAATGGAGATTAAATATCTTGCCCAGAGACTTAAACACGTTGACCATAGGGGGTCGAACTCAACAATTTTTTTAATGGTCTAATGATCACACGAGTCCTGAGCTTTTTTCCACTGGACCACCGCTCTACATTGTCTACTCTAAATTTTCTTACCCCAAATCAAACCCCTGGTGACCTTTTCTATATTTCAATGATACCTTCTTCTAGTGTCCCATACCTCAGTCTCTCAATTTGCTTCTCCTTGATATTATCCAACCAGCTCTCCTTGCGCGTGCCTCCTCGTTTCTCATTCACACCTATTCAAAGAACGCATTTCTCTCTGCTACCTTGAGCTGCTCCTTCTGTCGTATTTGTTTACGTACATTTCTGCATGTACTCGTCTCTTCACATGCTGGTCCGACTCCTCACCTTTTTCTGTCTCCATGGCTCTTCTTGTGCACTGTTTGAAGTAATGGAAGGTTAAATAGTAAAAGTGAAGAATAATTTCATGTAAAATCTTTACTTCAAGTGGATTGCTTAAAGGGGTACTTGTGATCCACAGCCTCAAAGACCCAACTTTCCGGTCACAACTACAAGTTTACAAATGTTGCAGAAATGTTTCAAAATGGTATATAAATAATATAACAAAAAAACAATTAAACATGAAAAAAACTGTAAAAAATTACTAAAGATTATGGTTGGTATTCTCAAAAGGAGAAATTCCTCCCAGATGGGGACTGTTCTGACCCCCCCCCCCGGGGGTCTGACCCATCCTTGAAAGAGTTTCTCACTGTTACATCACTTATCAGCGTTACCTTATACTTTTAAGGGTATTAGGGGTACACAACACCATTACAGTGGACACAGCCTATATCAGTCCGAGGTTTATCACGACGTAAGACCCTTTTGTGTATAAATTGTGAGATATTCTAGTATTCTGTGATTTGTGACCAAAATTTGATTTTAGCAGTAAGAGTGACTCTGTACTGACAATTTTGAAAGAAAAAACATTGATGAATTTGAATCTTAAGTGTGATCAGCCGTATAAACACACAAGGTGCATGCGAGGGGGGGACATAAAGTCGGAATGAACCTGTGAACAATACGGATCTTAAAAATCAGTAATAACTAAAAAAAACCTAAAACATAAATGTTGCTCGAATTTTGAAATGTTGTTAGAGAAAATTTCCTTTTTTTTTTTTTTTTGCTTGTTGTATTCATAGAATCTGATTTTTCCAAAAGGAAAGGTAACTCTTTAAGGAAGTTATAGCCATTATTCGGACTATTTATGTTACACACAAAGTTATGGTGCGTGCAATGGTTGTGCATACCCTTAGGGGATCCACATGGACCAAAGATTTGTTTTTCGTGGTGATATGTTTTAATGCTACATTTTTGCCCAAAATTGTATGTAATTGCCTAAATATCAGTTACGCATATTTTGGTGAAAAAAAATCCAAATCACCATGGCGTGTTTATGCTAATTAGCATAAAGATAATCATTTTGGTGGCCCTATTCAAAACTTGTTTTGCACTTGTACTTAGGCGGTTTCGACCAAGAAATCCGAAAAATTAAATAGCGCCATTGGTTTTAAAAACATAACTTGAATCTTGACAAAAAAATCATGTTTTTTTATATGTTAATAAGCAAAATTTTCTTATTCCAAAACCATGGAGCTAAAGAACCAACTCCAATAGAAGGGTTATTTGTAAATATTTATATATTTACTATATTAATGAGGATTGGCTACCATAGTCTGATCGTACTGGATAACTATTTAAATTTTCTTATTTTAGCAATGTAAATGTATTTATGATTCTCCTGATTATGAGACAAATTTATGGAAAAAGTCCTTTGGGAAATAATTTTTAGGCAGAGAATTTGGTGCCAACATAAAATATTAATTTTTTTGGTGTCGCCATTTTGAATTGGTCCAAACCGATTTTCATTTTTTCCTGTAGGTGGTTCGTATTGATATACCCCCATCAATGACCAGAGTTTTGGGAAAATAAGGAAACCAGGGAAAAGGAGGGTGAAGAGGGCATACTTCCCCCTCCCCAAACCCCTTCATTACTTACCTCACCACCCCTCGCCCCACGCACCTTTTCGCTCTTTTTCCATGCCGACCACCTATTCTCCCCCCCTAGCTCCTAGCCCACCCCCGAACATCGTCCCCCTCTCACCAGACTCCTCTATCCTCTTCCCCTCCCCCTTCCTTCTCTCTCGGTTCCACATGAGCTCCCTGCCTTATACACCAACAGGAGTGCAAAAGACATCCTACACTTAAGTGTTATCATAAAGAAACATACCATGGTTTAAACCTGGGTCTAAATTCAGACTCCCTTTGAAAACACACAAGCCTATACTATGGTACCCTAAAATTATCCTTGCTTAGCCTAGCCAGTTTAGTGACTTACACTAAAACGCGCTCAACTCTGCCCTCTCTCTCTGCGCCTCCACAGCCAAGAAGTGCTCCTTATTGCGCACCCTGCACCTTGCCGGGCACCTCAGCATCTCTTCCGTCCAGCTTTCTTGATTGCGTCTTCCCCTCTCCTTTTGTTCCTCCATCTCGCTCTCCGTTGCTCCTGTTACGTTTGCTCTGAGGGCGGTCCTTCTCAGCCTGGTATCCTTAGCTCTTTCTGTTCACAGATAGAAAGTGATTCCTTGAATGTCCTAATCAGTTGGCCCCCCTGTGATGTTTTTGCATGTAGATTGTCATCCTTCTCTCTCAGCCTGGTAATCCTTAGCTCTCCCCTGTTCACAATATAAAGTGATTTCTTTGAATGGCTGTCAGTTTGGCTCAAATGATGTTTTGCATGTATGTCTGCCCTATTAAGAACGTGATGGCTCTGAGCGCATCATTCTCAGCCTGGTAATCCTTATCTCTTTTCCTGTTCAGAATAGAAAGTAATTATACTTTGAATGTCTGTCAGTTTGCTCAAATGATGTTGCAGTATATATTGCCTGCCCTATTAGAAATATGATGCTTCTGAGCACATCATTCTCAGCCTGGTAATCCTTAGCTCTTTCCTGTTCAGAATAGAAAGTAATTATACTTTGAATGTCCTGCAGTTTGGCTCAATGATGTTTTGCATGTATATTGGCCGCCCTATTAGAAATATGATGGCTCTGAGCACATCATTCTCAAGCCTGGTAATCCTTAGCTCTTTCCTGTTCAGAATAGAAAGTGATTACTTTGAATGTCTATCAGTTTGCTCAAATGATGTTTTCCATGTATGTCCTGCCTATTAGAAATTTATGATGTTCTAACTTGCCCGAGTGATTGTCAAAGACCCATTTTTTTCAGAGATCTGTCTTTCCTTCTTTTATTACCCCTCATGAATATTCATGAACAAAATCAATGCCATTTCATTAGTGATTCCTATTACGGGTGCTATTTCCCTAGGCACTAGATTGAACTATTTCCCTCCACACACCTCGCCCCAGAGTCAGAGGTGAGGTTAATTCCCTTAGTAACTGGGCATGGGCCTTATCACCCTCACCCTTGTGCAAATTCCTCTTCAAAAATGTTTGTATATATCAGTTTTTTGACAATTTATCATGAATATGGGATAATTTTATATATATTTAGCAATTTTAAAAAATGCTCACAAGCCAAAATTTGTGTACGGCAATTTACTGTTATCTTCAAATGGGTACCATTTTGCTATGCTAAACAGGGGGAAATTGCACACTGCCCCTCACCCTTCGGGTTCGGGTGATAGGCCCGTAGCTATCCAGTACCTAGGGAAAATAGTGTTTCCTCTAACCATGTATTATTTCTATTTTACCTCACCAAAAGGAGACACTTTTTTTCCTTTTCATTTCATCAATAAATCTTATAATTTGGACAAGGGTTTACATCCAAATATGCAAATATAATTTTTTACAACAAAAAAGGCAATTTTGATGAAAATTTGGCAACAAAAGTATCCTACTTTTTTTAGGAAAACAATGGAAACAAACCAACCCACCCATCAGTGTAATGATTGTCAAACCCAACTTTTACATTATTTGTTCATGAAGGATTGCCATTTTTGACACACACCTTGTTACCAGATAGTCACCATTTCCAAGGCCTGGTAGACACTCATGTGACGTGATCAAGGGCAGATGATTGCATACATAATCCAAATTTAGTTTTGAACTTTTACTCGTAAGAATGCTGCATATACTTTTTGATATCTACAGTTTTCATCATTAAAATACTGGGTACCTAGTTAAACATTATTTTATCAATTGCTGAATAGCATAAAATAAAAAAAAATCTGTGCACTAATTTTGGCCAACATGTTCAAAGATAATCAGGCAATGAGTGAATCATTACCACTGATTGTCTCACACATACAAAGTCCCCGGCACTTAGCAACAGTACCAAAGTGCTATTCGCGCATACCGCCCAACACTGACAATACAACAAAATATTGGGCATCTGTCATGCAACCATGGCGTAAATTTCTTTTTTGACAGGGGGGGGAATGGGGTTGATTGAAAATTTATGATGACAGGGTTTGCTAAAAAGATTCCATTACTAACACATGTGGCGCGCAAAGCGCGCAAAAAATGGCATTTAGAAGCTAAAATCGTTAATATAATTGTAATTAGAACAAAATGCGCGCAAATCGTCGGAAATTTAACATTTTAAACTATTATGGTAAAATATTGAAGGT
>JAMKCH010076934.1:0-19849 GCA_023653785.1 Ophioderma brevispina | reverse complement strand
GTGAAAAAAGCTTGCCTGATTCATTTTCAGGAGCCAAATGGCCATAGACTATGCTCGATTTACAAAAGATTTGTAAAAAAAAAAAAGTTAATTAACTGGCCCACCCCATTTTTACGATGTTTTAAAATGTTTGCGTAAAATGACTTTCAAAAAACGCATTTGCCGATTAATTTATAACTTTTCATCAAATTAAGGACAAACATTTCTCAAACATTACTACACAATATCGTAACCTTTGTTATAGAGATGTTATAGACATTACTCTTATATACAGTAAATGTTTTAAAGATGTTGCTGAATTGATTTTCTGCTGCCATTTTCCTGTGTTTTCAAAACATTTTAAAAAATGTTATCAGGGATGTTGTTTATCGTATGTTAACGAACATTTTGAAAACTGTTTATTGAGTTTTTTGATATTATTTTAACACTTAACACTTAAAACTGTATGGATATACTGTGTATATATCACCTCATGACGAAACACCATGTTATGATGTAGGCAAATGTCAACATTTTTATGATGTTAGGCAACGTTTTTATGCTGTTAGCAAAACATTTTTATGTTGTTAAACAAACATTTTTATAATGTTAGGCAAACTTTTTTTATGATGTTGCGGCAAACATTTTTATGATAGTAGGCAAAACATTGGATAAAATATCCATTTTATATATTATATATATACGCAGTCTTTAAACCCGCAGGACACTAGATACTAAAATAACAGCAACAAAAAAATAACATCTTGGTTACAACAAATAATATTATTGAAGGGTTGCTTAAAACATAAAACAAAACAGAAATACCAACGGATGCTTTATATATGAAATAACAATGTAAGGGGAGTAAGTAGCGTGGTTTTGGGGATACGGCATTGGACTCTCACGCACAAGGACAAGGTCGTTTTACGACGAGGGTGGTGGTAGTGATAAAACTTACCTCTGTAAGTATGTGAAATGTGATAAACATTCCCTGAGCATTACTAAAGATCTGAAGGAAAGAAAAAAGCAGGATTCTATTTTTTTTCTCACGATAATTAGCTTTATTTAATTTAATTTACACGCATGTTTGATAAAATGTTTTAAAATATCTGTTTCATAACATTGTTTCGAAATATTTTGAACGTTCAACAAAAATGTTTGTGTTTGTTGGGATGCTGTGGTCTATTTTTATAAATGTTATATGGTATCTTTTGATATAATGATTCTTAGAATAGTTGCTCTGACTCCTTTGGTACCATTTTCTGGAATATGTTTCTTGTAGGACTTCACGCGAGGCAATTAAGAGTGAGCAGGCAATTAATTTGGGGGTGAGTTGAGATGAAATCCGTAGTGATTAACCACGTTTTAGCCCTTTTTTTATAACCACGTTCAAGCACCCGTTTCCATTGATACCAAAATAAGTAGCAATTATACCTAATTAGCTCAAAATGACCGTCATCAAGTCCGCGGTTTCAAAATTGCATTTCAATTGAAATCAATTTTGCGCTACAACAAATATGAATATCGATTTTCATGCGTTTTCAGCAATGATAGCAATTGGTAGTTTTACATAAACTATAGAGTTTTAGAGCCTACTCGGCATAATATTTTCAAAAAGCACCAGAAAATATCATTGGGTGGCACCACACCCCGCCACCTTACCCTTCGATTTGACGGCATACCCTAACCCCGGTGAGGTGCTACCTTCACATTTTTGGAAATAAAATGATGGAAAGGATTGAGAGAACGATTACTAGAAGCGTTACGAAAGGTTTGCCCATTTTAACGCACCGCTGGGCGCGAAGTTCTGGGAAGGGAACCACTCCCTTCTTTTTACGACGAGGGGTAAACAAAAACGTTTTGATATAAACCGCAATCAAGAAACTATGCGATGGCGTTTTAAAAGTTTTAGTTTTATGTTTCGTTTGTGAGAAGAGAATGAGACACTTTTTTGCAACGTTTCCCGAATGCAAAACTAAACTGAAACTAATTTCAAACATTTTGGTAAAGTTTTGTGTTTAATGGCATTGACCTTGTTTGTCATTTATCTCGATAACCAAATACAAAAGAGAGCGCCAACTACTTTTGCTGCAATCCCCGTGGAAAGGTTAACAACTTGAGACCATTTGCAATAATAAAGATTTAACCGTTGACCTTTGGCTATTTGTGTCTTACACATCCATTACCATAAGTAGTACAAACTATACATTTTCTTTAATCCTTGTAACAAGATGGACACTTTGGTTACCCTTTTACAGCAATCAAAGCATTTTGTTTCATTTTGACCCCTGTATTATGAATTAAACCGCCTCATGGATTCCACCCACACTTTCACGAGGGGCACCCCCGCTAAATTTGTTCATTAACCTTCATAGAAGACAAATCCAATGAGAAATGGTGCTCTAGGTCACGGAATGCACACTATTTATCGATTACTTCTCCTCGTCAGGTGATCGGTAGGTTGGTATTCATTTTCCCTCTAGGGGTGTAATGGATATAAGCACTGACCTCTACACATGGATAGCGGGCTGCCGCACAGTTAAATGGTCGCCTAGTGTCACAACAGGAAGTTGCTTTTCTACCTTGGTAATATGGCGGGAAACAATGCGTACACCTACTGGTGCACATATTCCACACAGATGTTCTATTGTTATACAAAATTCCTTTAACTTTGACAAGGGGTATGCATTGTTTCCCGCCATATTACCAAGGTAGAAAAGCAACTTCCAGTTGTGACACTCAACGACGCAGACCCGCTATTTATGTGTAGAGGTCAGTGGATGTAAGTCTACATGCATAAGTATCGACCAAAGACCAAAGGTCACATATCGTCGCTGGGCGGGAAAAACCTCATATGTAACTCCAAAGAGGTCAAATGCCAAAACCTCATATTTAAAATTGGGCCCCACAGTGCTAAAACCCCATATGTGCATTTTGGTCACATCGGGTTCTAGCTTGAATTTCATGCCAAATATGATAGTAAAATCATATGGCACTTTATTTCAGATCTGGAGTAAATAATTACCTAAATATATTTAGAAAGAAAACATTTTTGTGCATGGCATACAGCAAATTATTTAGATTTTTGGTGTCTCTCGAAAATGTTACATATGAGGTTATTGGTCATGTCCCGTTGTTTTACTACACGTGAGGTTTTGCTTTTAAAGGTCAAAATGCAAATAAGGTTTTTTCCCGCCCAGCGACGATATGCAGAAAATTTGTTGTGTCATCGACCGGCCTGTTAGTGCATAAGGTGGGAACTCCAAGTTGATTCAAGCATTTTTTTGTTCGGAAACACAGTGTAAAATTTCATTTTTATAATCAAAAAAGTTGCGTAAAATGAAAGTTATGCAATTACAAAAATATGGGATGCGCGAAAAGGAAATCGTGGTTCCACTCGGACCCACCTTATACACTTACGTGATATTTATTTATTTATTTATTTATTTATTTATTTATTTATTTATTTAATGTGTGAATATTGTCATAGTTACCTTGCTAACTACGTAAAGCCTCTGATTGGCTGTCATAATTACAAATTTCACGATCATTTTTTTTTCAAATTTAGAGTGAAGTTTGTTCAGATTTTATAAAGCCTGATTTGAGATATTGAGCGAAACGTTCTCAAAAATAATAAAATTGAGTGAAAAAGCATAATCTTGCAAGTGTGTTTTTATATTCATTTAAAACATAAGAAATTTTTAGTGCTATTTAGTGAGACTACGGGGTGATCAACTGAGTTTAATTAAATTTTATGCGCATCTGTATCTGGATGACCTGCAATTTCGAGTGGGTTTGGTGCATAATGATTTTTTTTCAGTATGGTGAGAAAATAAGTTGACCAAACTTGTTGTATGTGAGCAAACTCGCCGTCATCGCGTTACAAACTTGCAAATTCGCCGTCACCTCGTTACAAACTTGCAGCTCGGGGTTTTATGTCCATACGCTCGGACTGTAGATAGGACGCAGATGAGACAATATGTGAAACACGTTTCATGTGCAGGAGAACGCTCGCTCACGCGATAGATAAGACGAAGATAAGACAGTATGTGAAATTCCTTGTCCCGAATTAGCTTCTTAGTCAAATAGATCTGTTTGTCAAATGGGAAATTTGAAATAATCATAATAAGACACAAATGACTAATTAATATCTCAGTTATTAGGGCAAATCCACTTTTGTAGTTTGATGTATTTGTCAGATAAGATGATAAGTATGTGATGTGGGCGATGATATCGAAATATCTTAATGTTGTACACGTTCCCTGTCGCCTTGTTGTAATTTTCTGACGGAAAGCTCAATTCACTCAATTGACTGCGCGTTACAGCAGCAAATACATAATAAACAGAGAGTGTTTCGAATCAATCCAACAATGCATTGCAAGTGTTTAAAACATTTTAACCCTAAAAGGCCCGGGGGGGGGGGGGGGGGGGGGGGAACTTTTTTTTTTTTTTTTTTTTGACTTTTTTCTTTGAAGCCTTGCGCTCGATTTAAGACCATTTTGAACAAATTCGGACCTACGGTTATTACGCGGCGTTACGTAATCGCGCACTGCGTGCGAAGAAATGCTAATTTCCCCATTGTAAATTACACGGACAAGCGACATCCATTTTTGTGTCTAAAGAACCGTTACACTATGTCATCTATTTAGTTGTGCGCTATAGTGGTGTGCATAAAAAAACTTTGACACACCTCATCCAAAAAAAATCAAACTTCTGCTTGAAAAATGCGAAAAAAAACCATGATTTTTTTTGCGACTTTTTTTTAGATTTTTTTCGCATTTTTGCATGACGTCCATGTGTTACGTCACAAAAAATATGACGTCATACAAAATATGGGTTCGGAGGTCATAGCTCCTCCATGGTACTACACATATATGTTTAATACATCCGTTTCCGAGATACTGCCCCCCCCCCCCCCCCCCGGCGTGAGATGGCTCCAAAACCTGCTCTTTAGGGTTAATAACGCGCAAGACATTTCACGATCATGCCAAAAATCTCCCGAGTACTACACCTTGTAGGCTAAAAGGTAGTGTAAAGTTGGTTTTTGTGTTAAGAATAGGATCACATGACTTATTGAACAGAAATTTTTTCCAAATCTGGTGCATTGTGGATTAACTGTTAATGCACCCTCTTCATAATACAATAATAAGAAATAATACTAAAGACACTCATTTGGACTAGATTACCACGGATATTTTACCTTTGAATTTTAAGCTTCGTTGACACTCAGAAATGGAAGGTCAAATCGGTAAGGGGACCGTGTATTTCTAAGATACACATTGAGGTTTTCTTAGAATGTATGGTTTATGATACACAGAAGCACGCGTGAATTATATAAGAACAGTGGTGTTCTAAATGACTCGTAAGGAATGCTTGCTTACCTTCTCCGAAGTTGATGTAACAAATTGCAATGAGTCCTTTAGGCAGATGCAGACCCTCCCAAAATACATATTCCCACCTAATATATTCATGTCGATCACCCTGTAATGACGACACCCCCAATTGACGTCATACCAAATCCTCTTCCTCTTTGTCTTACCCCTCTACAAGAGAAAACATCCTGCAGGGCGCGGGACGGGCCGGGAATCAACATCAGGATGAAGGAGCAAGCATTCCTTACACTCATTGAACACCACTGTTCTTTGCCATGACTCATACAGAATTGCTTACCCCTTCCATCCGATGTTGATGTAACAAATGCATTAACCTATCGCCAGATACACATGTAGCAAGGAGGCGGTGCATGATGCAAAAAACGTCCACTGATTGCGTGCTCGAAAGAGTATGATATGAATTTGCAAGCAATTCAGAAGAAGTACGAGCAGCGCAAGGTCACACATTCCGATACAAATAGCATTAAACCTAAGCGCACCACTTAACAAGGAGAATAATTTGCTGAGCCCCCTGAAAGAGTGGATCCTGCAAAAAAAAGGCCAGAAAAGCGACGAACCTAGAGGAGATGTCACACGAAACCAGCACCCCTCGTGGCACACAACACACACGCATAGACGAAGAGTTAACTCCCAAGTTGAGGGTCTACCAAAGGCTACAGAGCAGCTCGAGCCATTAGACCCAATCGCCACCCTCTGGGCCCCGGTCGGGCCGAGATAAGGCAAATCGCGGGGAGCGAGACTGTGAGGAGGGCGGAAAGGGCCCAAATCCTCAGGCCCTCGACGGCTCAGTACTCTGAATACTCTGCGAGAAACCCGCACAGCGTAAGGACAAGGAGACATGAGTCCATCAACTGGTACCTAATGGCAGTGCCATCCCACCATATCCCACTCACTTGAGCCCCAAGGGCATGCGAGTGCGAGGAGCGGAAAAATAGGAGAATCTTGCTGAGGGCCGCAACATAAGCCCATTCCGATTCAACATCTCTAAATCGAAGCCTACCCCGGGGGTGTAAGCTTCAGACAGTACAGCAACACCCCAGCCCCGTGTATCAAGTAATCTCCCCCAGAATGGAAAAAGGCCAACCCGAAGATTGGACCCCATTCCGGGGGAACTCCAATAGTTCATACTATGCTATTCATCATGAAATGAAAAAGCATCAAAAGGACCTATCGATTTCGCCCTAATGTGGACCACCTCAAACGAATGACCCGTAAACGTTGAAATGGTGCTGACAAAGAATTTCCAGCAAAAAACGATGGAGAGAGTACCACCCGATCACATCCTAAGCTCCAACTTTACTACAAGGCCTACTAAACAACGGATGAGCGGCAAGATTAAGAGAATCTAACGATTTCCGACACTCCAAGGTTTTAAAGGAACTATCGCCGAGTAAAAGGGTATTGCGGCGGAACGCACTAGCCCCAACGACTTTCCCCTATCATACAAATGACTAAGGGGGACGCATCCGGCGAATGGGAAATCCAATTAGGCATGCAAGAGTGACACCCTAAGTGGGAAAAGCTCCAGCTGTACCTTGAGAGCAAAACCTATCTGCAAAGGCAAAAGGATTCTTCCAAGGATAAAGAGTAAATCCGTTTGGGCACGTAGCAAAAAACTCATCATAACCTAGCAGGCTGGAACATCACAGAATACTGTGAATCGAAACAGCCCATGGACACCCAAAAGATTTCTTCTCACCATAAAAGGGCTGAGAGGAATGTAATAAGACCAGTCCTGCAGCACATGCCAGACCAAGATTGGAACTATTACTATATATTTACTATTGAAAGGTATATGTTTATAATGGCCTCCATTTTTTCGATAAAACTTTAAGATTTATTTTCTCAATTTGATTTGAGAAAGATTTCCTCACAGGAAAAGTATTTTGTTTACTAAAAGAGAAGAAAGGGGATTCCCTAAGGTTGTTTTTGAACTGCAACCTGTTTAGATTGCACAATATGGAAGTGGGGAATTCCTCCCCAAGATTAACTAGGAAACTTGTTTATGCTTTTAATCAAAATATTGCGAAACCTAGTTCTGAATTCCCCCCAAAGTTTATCTATATGAATGAGTGTAATTTAGATTGTTGAAATCGATTTGCTGGTGCAAGGTCATGTTTATGCATAATAATGATGTAATGTCTATTTTTATATGGGATTTTTTGTGTGAAGGCAGTATATATAGGAGATTTGAGCTATGTCTCGTCTCCCGCAGCAGTTGCAATCAGCTATTACAGTATGGATAGCTAGTTTATCTCCAAAAATGTAGAATTTATGCTTCACACACAGTGCCATGATTTATTATATTTCAATTTCCATTTGGAGCATAGTGCTGTAATTATTCTACTGTCGTCTTGAAGCCGAAAGTGCTGGGATCAAAATAGGATCAAATTTGTGACAGATGAAACGTGGTGATTATCTTGGACTGGTTGATTTAATATCGTCGAGGGACTTAATTTATCCTTTTCGTCTTGAACTGCTGGACAAGATACCTTCAGGACTGAGAAGATTCCGTGGAATATAAGACCTGAGGAGTTTTGTATGAACTGGTGCGCTGTCATTTTGTATTCTTCGCTGAGAGGACATATCATGTTGAACTGCAACGCGCTTTCAACACAGGACCCTAGTAACTAAGTAATCCTTACTTAATTGTGTATATGTAGATTTTGTTTTGGCATACCCATTCTGAACCAAATCAAGTAAGACATTAAAACTGTTTATTATATATAATTTAGATCATTTGTGCACAAGGCTCATTTTATTTGTGTTTGAAAGGTATTTCTGACCTTAGACGTCTACGAGACGTCATAACAAATTGGGGGCTCGTCCGGGAATGAATTGATATGGAATTTGAGCCTTTTGTTCAGAATTAACCATTAAAGTGTAAAAAAATTGCCAACATTGTTCACATTTTTGGCATAGTACAAATTTTGTGTGTATTCCATGTACACCATTGTGTTTGGTTCAAGTATATTGTTGGGTAGATTAAATCACAATGGAGTTTGATCCAGAATTGTTCATAGGGCAAATAACTTGAGAAATTTGATGAGCTGAGATAGCCTGAGTAATGAAACTACCAAGCATTAGGGACTTGAGGGGCAAAACTGCCATAGAAACCATATCATCAAAAATAGTTTGATTGAAAAAGTTTGTCCAGGAAGATGTTTGGGATAGTTTCCTATTTTGGGATAGAAGAAGGAATAACTGGACAGGGCACTGGTGATGCTTTCAAGTTTGAAAGAGCTGAAATTCAAAGGAAATAGAATGAATGAAAATGGAATAAGAACAGAACAAAAAGAAACTCGAAAGCCAATTTCCAAAGGAACAGAAGACAGGAAATTGAATTGAGAAAGAAAGTTGCAAATGCGATGCACAAAAAGAAATGGCACCAAAAAAATGGAATTGCCAAATGAAATGAGACAACAGAATGGAAATGGAAGATGAAACAGATAGCTAGAAGCTCAACTAGATAGAAATTGAACAACAGGCTAGCTCATCAACCTTCCAAGAAATCTGGTTTTGATGCTGCGAAAATTTCTTGGTTCCAAAATTTCAAAACAAAAGTGACAAATACTTCTTACACTTTTGGAGAAAATTGCCAATAGTTTGAAATGGCCCAAGAATCTTGGACCCTTGTTACTACAGTCAGTGTAATTGGTAAAGCCCGAGAAAAATATTCGCCCATGTCATTAGACAGATTGTGATTATACGAGGTTTTAAGCAGCAGTGCTCAAGGCATATGAATTGGTGCCAAAGGCATATAGACAAAAATTCAGGTCTGGTCAGAAAAAGGAGAACCAGACCCATGTTGAATTTGCCCGTGTAACGACAAATGTTTATCGCTCCTGGCTTCTCTCAAAGAAGTCGGGCCAAGTTTGGTCAACTTAGGGAGTTGGAGTTAGTTTAAGAGTTCAAACAGTGTCTACTTCCAATATCCAAAACACATCTGGATGAAAACAAATTGACAGTTTGCGTGAAGCACCCGTAAAGGCCGACGATTATGCATTGACACACACAACTTAAGTCATACAGTAGGACTAGCCAAGATTTACTAGGTATCAACAATTCAACAATAAGTGGGTTCTAACAAAGCTCTCATGGTAGCAATCATTAGGGGAAATCCCAGTCAGGTTCCCATGAAAGGGGAGTAAAGACAGTAAGGTGCTAATCAAAAAAACATGGGATTGGACCCAATCAAGTTCACATGCAAATCACTGTTAAAAGTCCATGACATACAAGGTGAAGGTGTTGGGAGATACATTGCTATCCACCCAAAGGGAGGGAGCCAAAATGCGTCAAAACCAATAGGTGTGCAGTTTACTTTGAGGTCAAAAGTTCATTCTTCTGTTAGAAACAAGAAATCCCAAAAGGGAATTTGACAACAGAAAAAAGTAAGGGATGACTTTAAGCCTTTTGTTTTTGGAGGGATTTGTGCTCTTTAGGTGATAGTTTTAGATCCAAAACCCTTAGAATCTAGCGGGACCGTGCTGCGCGCAGCCCATGATATTGGAAGATGGACTTCCATTTGATATATTGAGAGTTCCCAGAACAGTGCATTGAGTCAGGGGATAGGTATGGATTGTATTTAGTGTCCCTCTTCACAAAATGAATTTGAATCAGACTTGGTTTCTGGACCTGTCACAATTGGGGTGTTAGCAATACTACCAACTCCTCAGTTTAAGGGGTATCCATGTTGTTGGGAATGATTTGGCAGGGGAAAAGTACTCCCAGATCCCATAGTTTCCCAGGTGCCCTGTACAGTGGCTATTGATGAGGAAACCGAATTTTCCCGAAGCATGTGCAGTCACTAGGTCAATGACCAGAAAAGCTCACAGGAAAACAGTGAGGCAGGGTTGATGAGCCA
Organism: Ophioderma brevispina; assembly: GCA_023653785.1. Classification (NCBI taxonomy): domain Eukaryota; kingdom Metazoa; phylum Echinodermata; class Ophiuroidea; order Amphilepidida; family Ophiodermatidae; genus Ophioderma; species Ophioderma brevispina. The sequence goes on along the minus strand of JAMKCH010076934.1, from coordinate 9,613 downwards.
AAATACTCACACATATAGTTAGAGTGTTGAGGATGACTTGGTCCAAATTTTAGATTATATTTTCTCTCACAAGTTGGCGAATTTGGAGGTCAACTCCCTCTTCAGGGAGACTAAATTCCTGTTAGGAAATCCAGCCCCTGAGCACCAACAAAGTGACAAGCTGGTAAACATGAAAAATCCAACCGCTGAGCATGATAGAGTAGGGATTGTAAAGGAGACCCTTTAAACTATGACAAGCTGGTAAATGAGCAGCGCATGGACCCGCACTTAGAGTTTAGTGGAGGGCCATGGGGGGGTCGCAACAGGAAGCCGAGCAAACTTCCTGTATGTTGCTACAAACAAAATGGTGTCCTCATGAGAAAAATGGCGGCCACCTGATGCACGTGTAATGGAGGAATGGAAGGTTGTGATCAAATTGTAGGCCAAGGTATCAAGGGAAGTGGAGAGGCATAGCCCATGATCGTCCCATGGCAGGACACTTAGGTGTGAAAATATATGACAGAATTAGGAGTCCGTTTTGGTGGCCTACACTCAAAAGATGTGTCTGAGTAAGACTTGTCACACATACATGTCAAATGGTGGGCCAGCCCAGTCAGAAAATTCCTACTGCCCTAACGTGCAACCAATACCCAGCATTTGATGAGCCATTTAGTAGGGTGTTATAGATTGCGTAGGAACCATTCAAGGACCAAGGGGTTTTGTTCACCCAGAAATCAATATTACTGACCCTACATGTGTGCTCACACGATTCCCTGAGGCTATAATACCCTTGAGAAATATTGGGGCACAGAGTATAGTGAAAGGCTCTAACCAAGGTTTTTTTTTTTCAACCCTAGTATGCCTTCCAAAATCAATTCAGCTCTGGATCCCAGGATCAAATTTTCATGTCAGGTTATTCCAACAATTTATGGACCAGTTGGGAATTTCCCAGTACATTTCTTCAGCATACCACCCAGAATCCAAGGCCCTAGAAATGGTACCACCACATTGAAGACAATGATCAAACCTATTGTTGAATTTTGAGAGGGATTGGGATGAGGGATGTCATCCCTGTTATTCTACCAGGGAGGCTGTACAAGAGTCTTAGGATTTATCCATTTTGATTGGTGTTTGGTCAAAATGTATGGGACATTGAACTACTGAAAAAAGTGTTGTGTGAAATCCTGAATGTGAATTTGTTAGACTATGTGTCTCAATTCAGACACAGGCTCCCAAGAGCCACTGAAATTGCCAAACACAATCTCAAAGCAGAGTCAGGCAAAAATGAAAACATGTATGACAAAGATGCTAGGAACAGAGTATTTAAGCCAGGTGATAAAGTTCTGCCCTTTTTCCAATACAAAGGGATCCTTTGCAAGCCAAGATTCTGGACATATGATATTGAGAACAAAGTGGGAGACCTGACTGTGATCAAAACAAACCAGGTAGACTAAAGTATACAATTATGTCACAAATATGCCAAAGAGGATATAAAGGATGAGACATAAGCCTTCATGTGTAATGTCATCTAGAGTTTGATGGTGTGTTAACAAATGGTGACATCACAAGAGTTATGAATCTGAACAAAACAGGCACTGTAAAACACAGAACATGGTATGGTTGTCAAATTGCAAAATTCTGACATTCTGTGCCATTTGACAAGAAATTAGGCCATCTCCCAGAAAGTCAACAAGTGAATTGAAAATTAATTCCCAATGGAGGTGGGAAAGCATATTTCCTGATGTACCCGGTGAGTCACAGGCATAACCCCATGACATAGATGTAGGGGACTCCGTAGCCTGTAAAGCAACATCCGTATAGGGTAATCAATCAAGTTGCAACATATCAGAAATGAGGTGAAATACATGTTAGCATGGAATATTAGAGCAAAGCAATAGTGAGTGGAGTTCCCCATTTATTCTGGTTCCCAAACGTGATGGTTTACTTCCGCTTTTTGCACAGATTTCGAAAAGCACCGTTGTTCCAAACCGAACTCATTTCCAATCCCACGGATTGATGAAATTGCTAGATAGAGTGAAAATGTCCACATTTGTTAGCAAATTTGATTTGGTGAAGGGGTAGTGGCAATTTCACCTCACTGACCGTGCAAAGAAATTTCAGCCTTTTGTACGCCCGATGGCCTATTCCAATACAAAAGAAATGCATTTTGTCGAAGAAAATGCTGGGATTCTGCCGCAACATTCAGAGACTAGTGAAGCAAGTAGTTGCAGACATAGAAAAATTGTGAAGGCATATGTCGTGATTCTCCTTTACAGTGACATTGGAAAAACATGAGAACAGCCCCATCAGCTATTTGAGAAAATAATCTCAAGCACGTTTAACGTGAGAATCTGGAAGTGAATTTTTCCATGCCAATGTCACATACTTAGGGCATTTTGTAGGACAAGGACAAATTAGGCCAATCACTAGAAAAGTTGAAGCAATTGAAGAAATTCCTCCACCACAGAGAAAGAGATCTCAGGAATTCTTAGGTATGGTCGGGTATTACAGAACATACTGTCCACCTTTCTCAGAAATTGTGTCCACTGACCACCTTCCTGAAGAAAAACGCAAAAATTTGTGTGGTCAGAGCAATGCCATAAAGCGTTTGAGAAAATCAAATCTATTTTGATAATGCGCCAGTTTTGATTGCGCCGACTTTCAGAAACATTCAAGTTGGCAGTTGAATCCAGTGGTGTAGGCGGTGGTGGAGATCTCAGGCAAGCAGATGAAAATTGGATGTAGATCCATCCTGTATTTATTTCTCACAGAATTTTACAAACAATCAGAAAACCTACTCAACAATTGGAAGAATTCTTGCATTGCTATGTCATTGCAATTTTGAAGTGTACTTGAGTACAACAGTGCACGCACCAGTTTCTAGTGTCACGTATACAATCCGTTGACTTAATCCCCAAGATAAAAACAGAAATCAGGGACTTGTCAGGTGGAGTTTTAACTCTACAAGAATACAATCTGGACGTAAGACCTCTCAAAGGAAAAGATTGTCTTGCATATGCCTTGTCCAGAGCTGCCTCATTTGTTCAGCAGGAATTTAGATAAATTAATGTAATATAGACTGAAGGCAGCAATGCAAAGGAACAAAAATAAAAGTTTCAAATTTGCACTGTGTAAACTGATTGTAAAATACCACAAAATGGTTAAAGGTATAACGCCAGATTTTGGAAAATTTTTCATTTATTCAAATTTTCTTTTTAAGGGGGAGGATGTTTATGGCCTCCATTTTTCCTATAACTTTTTAGAATATTATTTTCCTCTTTTTATTTGAGAAAAGATTACTCACAGAACAGTATTTTTGTTTACTATAAAAGAAGAAAGGGATTCCCTAGAGTTGTTTTTTGGCAAACTGCAACCTGTTTAGATTGCACAATAAGGGAAGTGGGGATTCCCCAAGATGGAAACTTAGAATTGTTTATGCTTTGAGATCAAAATATTGCAGAACCTAGGAATTCCGCACAAAGTTATATATATAAAATGATTAATTTAGTTTGGGTGAAATCTGATTTGTTGTGCAAGGTCATGTTTATGCATAAGATGAAATGTCTTTTTTAGAACTGGGATTTTTGTGATCCAGTATATATAGGGTTTTGAGCTAAGTCTCGCCGTCAGTCATTTGCAATCAGCTATTACAGTATGGATAGCTAGTTTTTATCTACAAAAATGGTAGATTTTTGCTTCACACACAGTGTGCCAGGATTTATATATGTTCAATTCCATGTGAGCAAGGTGCTGTAATTATTCTACTTTCGTCTTTGAAGGCCGAAAGTGCTGGAAATCAAATCGGATTCCAAATTGTGACAGATAGAAATCGTGGTGATTATCTTGGACCTGTGGATTTATTATCGTCGAGTGACTTCATTTATCCTTGTCTCTTGAACTGCTGCTGGACAAAGATTGTTTAACCCCTTCAGGACTGAGAAGTAGTCCCTGAATAATATTACCTGAGGAGTTTTGTATGAACTTGTTGCGCTGTCATTTGGGTCTCGCTTAGAGACATATCATCGGGAACTGCAACGCTTTTAACACAGGACACTAGTAAACCATAATAATCTTAACTAATTGTGTATATGTAATTTTTGGGTTTTGGGACATACCAAATTCTTGAACCAAATCCAAGTAAAGATCAATTAAAACCTGTTTTTTTTTTTAAATTTATATATAATTTAGACATTTGGCACAAGGCTCATTTTTGTTTTGAAGGTATTTCGACCTTATACTTCTACGAGACGTCATAACATGATAAATAATAGGCTAATCCCACCATGTCGAAACTGGCACCTGGCGATGAAGACTTAATTATCAATCAGAACATTAGGTAAAATAATATTAATATAAAATATAGTATATCACCTCCATGATCGAAACAAACATCAGACATAGACATTTGGCGTGATACCCCCTTCAACAATATATATTAATTGGAAAAGCACATAATACGTCAGTCAATTGGGTATGACAGACTATACAATTCCAAACATCCATCCCCCATGCAGAAGATTGAAGTTGCACCTGTCATTCAAAATAAAGGCACCAAAACCCGCCGGAGTGGCCGTGAAGTGCCTATAACGGAGCTGAGAATCCCTGCTATATAGCGTGAGAATAAAAGACCCCCCGCGGGATCGGGCACAAGCCGACCGAGCGAGGGCTGCGCGCTGCCACCACACACGCTTAGTAGAGATCAAAATCGACCGTGCGGACCTGACACACTCCGAAATAGAATATAGCAGGGCGGTGTAGACTTGACCGAGTCTTCTGACATAGAACTTAAGCCAAGAAGACGAAATTAATCGTCTAACATTAATTTCATCTAGGGTATCCATTGCCAAGATGGCAAGCGCACCCGACCTCGATCGAAAAAGCGATTCAGAAGAGATGATATGGCAAAATGAAGGCGGGGCCGGAATAGACACACATTAGTGCTACTGACGAAATAATCGCCAATTCGTATCATTAACGGTATTCTCGCCAAAGGGGCGACGAATATCCGACTCGAATCAAACCGCGATCCGAAGTAATGAATTCAAGCGTAAAAACGTGAAGGACGGCAGCAGACAGCAGAACGCTTCCCGTACCGGAAAAAATACTGACTACATATCGTCATGTGAAACGCCGGCGACAAGGCACCGGGCATTCATACTAAATAGAAATTGATCCAATAGCAGACATTGATTCCCATGCATGGGGAATCAAAGCTGATGAAGGGTCTTTGTCTGAAAAAAATCGACCTGCAGCCGACATAACACTGTGAGGATGAAGGCAAAGGGCATCGAGAACAAGCGCAGTTAGTAAAAGCCCCTCGTTTTAAAAACGCCCTATAGATATAGGGGACGAAGGGCCGACGTCGCCGGGTGTTTCGCTGAAGCACGGGGTGCTTGCAGCGGGAAACCGGCACCGGTAGACGCTGCCCGAGGGCAGCGCCGCCCTTAGCGGACCCTAGAAGGGCACAACCACCCTTAGGTAACGGTGGACACCATGGCGGTGATCCCCGTAATTCGGTAGGGGTACAGAAAACGGTTGGTGGACAACACCATAGTATCCCAGCAAGTCCACGCACCCTGGGGCACGGGCGACTGACACGACACCGGCGGGTGAACCCTTAACGGCGGGTAAACCCCCGCTTACAGCAGCGGAGGTACTCCCTTGTAACGGCAATGGGTACTATAGCGGTGGAATTGTGATCGGTGGGTACAGAAGACGGCTACCACACGCCCAGTATCCTATCAGTCAAACGCACCCCTGAGGAGCGGGCGACTGACAAGGGTAAAACACCAGGACCCTAAAGCTGTGTAACGGCGGGTGAACTCCCGCCTACAGCAGCGGAGGAGCTCCGACTCATTAACGGTCAATATCCCTAAACCGTCCACCGTTACCGAAGGGACGAAAACTCAAGGATATACCCCGGGTCCCAACTCCAGGAAACCAGGTGCAAGACCGGAGACCGATACGCACAGGAGCACCTATTCGCCCCGGACGTAAGACCAGGTGTATCAAGCGTGGGTGTGGGTTCCAGTGACCCGGCGCTCGGTCGAACAAGTCACATGCAGCCGCGGCCTATCAGGGAAACAAACCGGCCTGAGCAGGCACCAAAAGGGGATACCCGAATACACATTTACTAAGTTTAGATAGGAAATTTATATAAAAGCAGCACCCCCAACAATCACACAAACGCCTTTAATCAAAGGTCATGCCTCGTGGACACAAGGGCCGCAAGACAGCATAAGGAAACTAGGTAGTAAACCACAAAGTGAACGCTCATTGTGTGAAGGAATGATCGGCATAAATTATAAAGTAAACAAACCGGACGACATTTTGAAACGAGAACGGAAAGGCCATGCGGGAACCATTTCCCAAATACAATTCTGCACAAACCTTGTAATAACAACTATCCACGTTATTAAAATATATAAATATATCCGTCTGAAGACGGATGCCTGTGATCGGAAGGGGAGGGTATGCCGTGAAAACTCAGAGTAAAGGTTGCCTTTCCAAGAGGTCTATACTTGGCAATTATATATATATAATATATATATATATTATATATAAAGATAAAAATAGTAGTGGGAAATTAGGGACTATCGATATGAACGTGGCTGCCGTGCCACGCCCTACGCTAGCCCACCTATGGGTGTGAATTATGCGGGGATGTGTGTGGACAAACCCGAGCAAGTCAGGTATAAAGTCCTAAAATACCGACTTCGCAAACGAAAAAATGACAACAAAACTACAGTCCGCACAGTGACGTAATAAATGACATTTAACGATTTTCACAAGGTTCAGGGCCACCAAGTAAATAGCTAACTGTGCCACTATAATTCGGAAAGAAATCAGGAGCTTTGAAACAAACACATGCTTTAATATTTTTAATTAACGGAATTTAGTGTTTGGACAGATTCCCTGAAACGGTGACAGCTACTTCTGCAAGTTGATGGAAATAAAAGAAGGGTAATTGGCGCAAAGAAACTTGGCAAATAATCAAGGCGCACAATGACGGCACGAACATGCGATTAAATTAACATTCACAAACTTACGAAGGAGGCAAGGGAGGAAAAAAAAAGCTAAACATCAAGGGAACACAGAATCAGTAGGAAGCAGGGTTCCTTTGCCCTTTCAGAAGTTAGAATTATGGCGTCCAAGTGGACCTCATTTGGTTACTCATTCTAAATTTATTAAGTCCAGTAAAAAAATATGTAGGTCATATGAGCCAAAATCTAGCTAAGCGGGAACCCTGATAGGAAGTACCACTTTTGTCATACAACTGCATAGATTGGACAATAGAACTTTCCAGGAAGTGCAATTATAACTTTTCAAATACGGCTTTTAAAATAAAACCTTGGAACCACATATGAAATGGGAGACTCATTTTTTCTAGCATACGTGCAACCATGGTATTAGTCAATCTAATCAATTTTTTATTTTTGAAAATTCAAAATACGATTGAGAAAATTTTAAAATAGCATTTATGCACAGCGAGAGTCAGGCGTACAGTTTGCATCATTAACCCTCGTCTTAACCAAAGGTCCACCCCCCCCCCCACCCAGTGAACTTTGCTCCGGTGCGCGAAATGGCAAAAAGCTTTGGGAATAAGCTTCTAGGTATCATTCTCTCACTCCTTTCTTGTCATTTTTCCGAATAAAAATGTGAAGGAAGCACTTTCACCGGGGTTACGGTATGCCGTCAAAGTCGAAGGGTATAAGGCGGAGGAGGGGGAGGGGTGCGTTGCCACCCAAGGAGAGTATGGTGCATTTTTGAAAATATTATGCACAGTATTGCTCTAACATTCTATGTTTATGTAAAATAGTCTTGCCATTAATGTGAGCTGAAATCCGATGAAAATCTGATATTCCAAGTTTATTTAGCGCAAAATTGTATTTTTGCATATTGCTGTGGAAAAATGCCAATTTCGCAGACTCATGTGAGCCATACTAGTATGTTGGTAACTTATTTTGGTTTTATCAATAGAAAAAGGAGGCCTAAGCGTTCCACTGGTTTCAAAACCATAAGCACCGGGTGCTTTATAACGAATTCTCGAGGGGGGTTGGTAACCCCTTTTTGGTAAACCGTGTTACAAAAAAGGGCTTGGTAAGACGAGGGTTAAGATATCTTGGAATAAAACCACGCATGGAAGCACAGGCCTCATACATGCCAACTTTAATGCTGTTTTAAAATGTCTTCATTATCATGTATCCAATAATTATCCATAACAGTCTTCCGGTTGCTACCCTAAAGAGTCTGGTCGGTATTTCGTTTATTAACTTTAATATGACATATTTTGGAAATATCCAAATTTGGTTAAGAAAAAATTTAAAAACAAAAAAATTAATGTTGAAGACATTACATGACAGTCATTCAAGTGGTCAATTTGAGGAACTTATAGCATTTTACACTTTGAAATTCCCCATGGAGAAAGCTAGTGATATGTATGAAGTGTACCCAAATTTACAGTAAATACATTTTCAAACAGTTTTGTTACATTTTTCCCGTTGCTTTGCAAAATGACACAGGAAAACCCACGGCATGCAATATATCATTGTTTGTCTGTGTATGATCATTGTAAGGAAACTGTGTCACTCAATTGATTTATCCGTAGTCATTGTCCGAGGCTTAGGGAACAGGTTAATACGTGGATCCTGGGTTTCCTACCGGAAATCATTTTTTTTACCAAAATTCCTATCCCACAATGCACCAACGATGTAAGAGTAGATATGCATCACTCCATGCACGCGGTTTAGTGCGCCTCCTTTAAACAACGCGAACATTTTGTGGCGCAAAAATTACAAGGCAATCAAAGAGTACTCGTTACTGGTAACATTTATGTACAACAAACGGTTTTCGCACAGTTATGACAGAAAAAATGACCGTATGACACAAAACACCATAGAATATATATGCGCTATTTATTTTATCTACTCGTACATCGTTGGTGCATTGTGGGATAGGAATTTCGGTAAAAACATGATTTCCGGTAGGAAACCCAGGATCCACGTATTGCAAAAACAGGGTTCGCTGTGCTACCCCGGAGAAGATGAAAGGGGACCTCTTTTGCAAGTAAAAATGTCTAAGGGGAAACACATTGCCCAAATGTTGCAAACACGCTTCCTTATGACATTTTTATATCAAAAATAAATTATTATTCTTATTTAGGAACAAAATGTATCATAATACATAATAATTTGTTAAAAAATAACAATTGTGTGTTCTGTATTTCAATGTGGATAATTTTAAAGACTAGAGCGATATGCAAAGTACCTAGTATATTTAGTCTTACAATTTCATACCTTACATAAGTGTAATGATGATAATTTTGCAATGTTCCAAACAAATATGAAACCATGTAACATTTCTAAACGATTTTGTTACACTTACAAAAAGACAGTGGTTTCGCAACATTGTTTTTGTTATATTTAGCCAAAATCCATCATTAAATAAAACTTAAATTCGGTGTATGCTGTTATAAAAGTTGAAAACCATATCATAATGAAAAACATAATAAAAAAATAAAATAACAAGCTGACTCTATACGCAGCTTTTTGATATAGTGGTTGCTGTTAATTCAAAATGGATATTAGTCTTGTCATTCAGTTGTGGTCTTTGATGCCGGCAGACTGAAAACATT